>VYZR01041436.1:76192-90532 GCA_013400675.1 Oxylabes madagascariensis | reverse complement strand
TTACATTACAGAAGTGGGGTCCACATACTCCCACCCTGCAAGTAAGAAGCCTCAAGGAGAAGCATGAAAATCTAATTATAATTAAGATTTTTTAATTAAAAAATTAAGTCTAGATTACATATTTTCTTACTAATTTCATCTCATCATCCGTTTTCCACCATAGTACTGAAATAAATGGGATGGTTACGATACTAAGGGAAATGCCCAGCAACTTCTACCTCCTGTACAGCTTCAAAGTGTGGAGAGCAGCAATTTTAANTTTGAACTGCAACTCAGATTTCAGTCCCAAGATCAAGGGTACACCGGCAGAGGCCACACGGATGAATGCACCTCACCATGTCAGAAGGCATCTCTGAAAATAAAAATCTTACTCTTCACATCATCTTGCTCTGCTGGGGATGAGGGAAGACAGTAAGAAGCCTTCTAACCATATGATTTGCTTATTTTTTTTCCTTTTGTAGGATGGAATCCCCTATATCACCTTGTTTGTTGCTGGAAGACTATCCCTGCTACACAGGCTTGGTGGACCTATCCTCTGAGAGTATGGCCTTTGCTATGGGCAGGCAGATGTTCTTCCTGTCCTGCAAAGAATAGGTACTGAAGAATGCTGCTGAGATTCTTCCCTAAACATCCTTAGGAAGTAGACTTCAAACAGAAATGCTGCTACACTAAGTACCAGATGTAGCTATGTGCTGCACAAACATGTTTTAATGATTCCAAATTAGGTAAAGTGGCAGGATGGCACCAACCAACTTTAGGGCAATTTATATTATCTCAAAGTAATGACTAGGTGAGGAAAAGTAAGAGTAAAATAGTAACCTGCACTTCGAACATTCAAGCAGCAAGCACAAGATCAAATGTGTGAAAAGCTTTGGAACACAGCTGAGGATAAATCTCCAGGTTTCCTCTACCTACAGAAATCTGTGGTGCAAAAAGCTAACAAATTTTACTCAGTTGATACAGAGCTTTGACATGGACTATAGGTACTTACACATCCAGACTGCAGACCTGATAGACCAGGTTGCATAGAAGGGGGGCCCTCCCTATTAATACTGGAATCTACTCTAAAGATTTTTTTTGTATGTGTGCTCTCTCCTTACAGTGAGAAAGAAAAGTCCCAACCCTAGAAACCAAACCCAAATGGTGCCTTACATGAGACCTCTAGCTTCATATTTTTTACAATATATTTTCAAGAGCTTTATCTTTGCAATACATAGAAAGTATTTGAAAAGCTGTGACCTGAAAGAGTACAGAAGTTCATCGTGATGGTGACATTTGCTTAACCTCACACCTCTATTTCTGTTCCTACTACAGCTATGACTGTCTCTGATTTTAATCAGTGTCACAACCTTTCATATTAGATCTAGAACATAGAAACATAGAACAGGGAGGGGAGGAAGAAAAAATATGGCAAAAAAATTTACCTTCTGTATTTAATTATCAGCATGACCTGTCTTTAACCCAAACACTATGGTTAATAGGTTTCCTGTAGCCATCATGTGATTTAGCGGCTCTTGCACCTGTTGGTGTATTTAGGCATATATTTTTTGAGTTAACAGCCAGTGTCTCTTTCTAAATAAGCCATGACTACATTTTAAATTGCTTAAGTCAACTTCCTCAAGCAACCACAAAGCAAGATGTTCTCGTGGGAAAAAAAAAAAAGAAAATAAGGGCTAGACGTAAATTTTCAGCTCAGAAAACCTCAACTAAACCAACCAATTATTTTATCAGAAGNNNAAAATTTGATCCTGAAACCCACCAATTATTTTATCAGAAGAATGGAAAAGCAATTAGAAACAATCTGGTCAAAATAGAGAATAAGAAATATAGTGTGGGATAAGAGGGTCACAGGTGGAAAAATATCTTTATTTATGTTTTATCTTCACTTTGAAGTGCTGTTGCTTTACCCTGATTATCATTGATAACAAGTTCTCTGAGGGCAAACATTGTAGTATTCCTCTACAACCACTCAGAACAATATAACTAATTCCTATTCAGGAAGAGAACAGAAGGCTTCTGGCACAGGTTGCTTTAACAACTCTCTTACATGTTTGCACTTGGAAAGTAATATCACCAAAAAAATACAAGCTGGGCGTTTTTGGTTTGCTGGGGTTTATTACGAAACAGGGTCATTTACCTGATTCCTCCTTTTCCTTGTGCCTCAAAGCATTGTTATTAAAATAGCTTTTGTCTTCTAGGTTATGTTTCAGGATCAAATTTTGTGATCATAGTTTATGTTATTCCCCAAGTAAGACATTTTGATCTCATCATCATCTCCACTCATTCCTTTTTCAGACCTTCTTATTGGGGTACAGCTGGCTTCTCACTCCCTGCCCAAGCAGCACACCCAGCTCCTTTCCCACCAAAGGGGTAGCAGAATGACTGTGTCTGGGGCAGGTTTCACTCAAAGGCTTTGTAGGTACTTTGTACATAAGTGTCACCACATAGGGGCCTCCCTGGTTACCAGGCAGTCACTGTGACTGCGTGACTGTGTTTGTCATTTGAGCAATTTGAGACCACTGCTACAAGGACATGTACCAAGCTTGATTTAGGTGTCTTCCACTAGTATTTGTTCATGGTTTCATATACAGAAATGAATGGGAAAGGTACCCTAACACCAAATACCACGACACTTGGCACTACCAGTTCAAATGTATTTGTGGGTTGTGTAAAATTCAATCCTTTGGAACAGTTAAGGCTGTGTGTTTATATTTTTTTTATTATTTTAGCATGGACAAGACCCAAGATACTGACTGTCATTATCAGATTCTGGCTTGCAATCAACTGATCCTTTTGTATGACCACACCGAGCTTTTGCACGAGCTCTGACCGGGCACAGCCCTCAGCTCAGGCTGCTCAAATTGAAGCAAGCTCTACTTCATAAAAGGCTGCTCTGTACTAAACATGCAACCACTGCCCAGCATCACATGGAAGAGAAAGAAATAAATTATAAGTCTTTCTTCAGCTCAGTTTTTTATTTGGAAAACAAGCAATCTCTGCAAAAACTGAGGGTGAAAAGCAAACTTATGATCAGATCTGACTTTTGTCCAGGCCAACAACAAGGTTGGTAGCTTGTAGAAGAATTCGGTAACTAGATGATGCAGAAGTGAAAGAGGGAATCTGCAGCTTTCACCTTGCTACAGAAAACAGCCTGACAAATAACTAGCAGGATAAGCAACCTAACTCAGCACAAGGACAAACCTGGGAGTTTTTTGCCATCATCATCAGATAAAGCCCTCCAATTTTTGTGCAGAAATTGTGTTAACCTTCATAAATGCCTCCTATCTCATCTCCGCATGAAGCCATACACTTCCGTATGTCATTACTGCCTCTATAACATGCTGGTGACAACCAAGATGTGGTTACGTTGCCCCAGGGTTTATTGCTTGATTTCTGTTTTTGAAGTTGCTGTATCTGCTCTGAGTACTAATTATGGTTTTGTACTTACGGTTTGAAGAATGATGTTAAAAGAAAATATGAGCAAAAGCAGAATTGCTAATACGGAAAAGTAGTTATGCTGGTTTGCCATGGGTTTTGCTATATAGTTTCGACAAGGGTGATACATGTTTTTCTCAGGCACTAAGCATATTGGGTAGCCGTGAATTAAGCAGCTACAGATTTGGGTTTTCCTCCTTACTCACCTTTTTTCCTATAGTTATTTAAGATGTCAAAAAGAAAACCTCAAGTGTCTTAGGTTATGTGATAAAAATTCCTTTGCACACATCCAAATGAGCATAGAGAGAAGGTGGCAGGAGGGGAAGTCCAAATAATACCCAGCCCTGGCTAGTCACAGGAGCCATGAGCTCACCACAGCCTGATCTTCACAATCCTAGAGGAATACGGAGGCACTAGGGCAGGAACCCAAATTAAAAAGAAAAGACTCTACCTAGACCCCTCCTGGGGCTGTCCCGGTAGGGCTTCAGGCCCAGTGTCCAGGCATGAAACCCATCAAGATGGATCAACATTAGAATGCCTTTTGGATGGAGGAGGGTTGCTGCCCAGGGGTATGGGACAAAGTGTGGAATATGGGCAATTTGGAACTGCAGAAGACTTTCTACAGGATGGTTAAGAAGGCACCAGAGGTGGAGAAAGGAATGGATATAGGTGATTTGGGATGAACAGATGTGGGGAAAATAGACAAAGGAATATGAAAGATCAGTCACATGTAACCAGTTTGCTCTTTGGTACACTTGTCAGGTTGCACCCACCCTGACTTCTTATCAAATGAATTTCTAACTTTTATGCTGGGTGAGGGATTCTATTCACTATGTGCATGTGTGTGTACAGGTACCTGAGTGCACCTACTGGAGCCAGACCCTGGGTTGGAGTGTCCATGTATCCATGGAGTGAGCACAGGTCTGTAGGGGAGCATGTGAGACCAGGGCCAAAAATACATATACTCCTTCGCCCCCACCACAGCAGAGGACCTCAGCCCTACTCAGCAGGAAAAGGGAACAGCATGCAGCCTTTACTAATGCCTGGGTTAGCCTTGCAGCAGGTTGGGCCTGGGAATGGAGCTGCCTTACTTATCTCGGGGTGGTGATGTATCTTCCCCTAACATAGTACTCTTTTCTTGGTTATTATGACTTGCACATAAATTGTTGTCACTACTCCATACCACAGGTATGTTTCATAAAGTACTCTAATAATCAAGAGGGACTCGTATGAAACAAAAGATTGTTTCAACATCTTGCCTTCTCAAGTTCACTCTGACTTTAAAAAAAATATGCAATGGCTACTATATCAATAATTCTATGGAACTTAGATTGAGGCAATTCAACTGGGGAAAAGAAGATTCATGAGAGAGTGAATCATCTACTATTCACAGGAAAGAGTAAATGTGTTCCTTGTTCACAGGCAAATCCCTGACTGGGATCATGAAGGACCTCTATATCTTGTAATTTATCCACTATAATGCATTAAGGGCCATAGCCCTTAATAGAGATGGCCATAGCCCTCCTTCAGAGATGAGAAGTAGACTTTCAATATTGAAAGCAGTCAGAGAAGACTCTGCCTGAAGGGTGTGCAGGCTACATAAACAGGAAAGGAAACACAGGCAGGGAGAGGCTGAGTGCCTTTCCCCAGGTCATGCGCCAGAACCCTGACAGAGCCAGAAATAGCACTCTGGCTTCCTGAGCCCCCTCCATCCCACAGCACACCTGGTCTCCCACGCAGTTCGCCTGCAGACATCAGTCTCGGCTAGAGACACCCTTTCAGACATCAGTGCATCTGGAGAACAGAACAGCAGCAGCCTCACAGGAGCAGCATCGTTACTCTTTTCAGGAAGTGAAGTTTTAAGAGAAAGTATTGGGGCAGGACATATTATACAACAATGATGATATTTTAATATTCTTCACTCCAAATCAGTTGTCTATCCTTTGCTGGATAGCATTGAAAGGATTTATTCTTCACGGTAAACTCATAGTTTCTCCTCCCACGTAAGAGGCTATTTTTAATCACTGGACAACATCACCACAAAGTCTAGTTATATGCCTGCTAAAAAACCTCCCATTTTAAGCACTAATAAACCAAAAATCACAGCACAAGAAGAAATCACTCTGCTAGACAAACATCAAACACAATACACAGCATTATTGTTTGCCCTTCCCTGCAAACAGTGGAGACCTTTCACCCTGGAAGTCACCCTTAGTTAAGCAATTGAAGTACAGAAATACTCATTCTCTTCGTATTCCATGTGATAACAACTGCATTGTCTGAAATCAGCGCTGGGGTCCCAGGCTTGTTTACCCACAAGCAAAATTCATCAGGTGAGAATGAGATCTGTATTCATTCTTCTTGGCCCTTTTCTACCAGATGCAGGGCAGTGCTTGGGTTCCTTAAGTAACTCAGAAAATCAGAGTGCAGGCAGTGAGTGGTGTCTTATTCAAGAGCAGTGTCTGCGTCATTCCCACCCAGCAGTGTATGCACTCGGTGCTCTATTTCATACCCCCAGGACTGTCTGGCTGTATTAATGCAATAAGTAGGTGTTTTGGTTTCAGTTTCCTTGTTTCTACTGTAGCAGGATTTGGGGAGGGCTTGAATTGTAACCTAGGGAAATTGTATATAAAATTTGTTCTTGAGCCTCTGGGCTGCTTTCTCTTCCAGAGGGAGTACACCTCAGCTAAACAAAATGCTCCCTCCCTCTCTTCCAAGTTTGAGCTAATTACACATCCATATTATTCCGTATTCATAGGCTGCTAGCTCTCTTTGCAGTAGCAACCGTCATACAAGAACAAAAAAATGTAACATTTGTGAATGGACCCTGCCTCGGTGCACGCAGCCATGCACCACCACAACCACACCAGTGTTACTGGGAACACGTCCTGCCTTGTGCCATCCCGTGCTACTCTGCTTCTGCCTCCACCCTGTACATTCCCACCCTATGGCTGAAGCAAACTCACTTGTAAAGCCTCCAAGCCTTGGGAGCAGGCTGCTGTCACCTGCTTCCCCTGGCCTTTCAGATCCTTTGTCCTTGAGGTTTAATTATCAAAGCTGAGCTCTCCTAGGCGTGCAGCAGAAGTGGCACAGCCTGAAGCTACCACCTCCCAGGAGAGCGGGGCAGGGGGAGAGGACAGCAAAGCACAGCTCTGTGCCCAGCTGCAGCCTTGCACCAGGCAAGGGAGAAGGGCAACAGGCATGCCGGGCAGGCTGTGGCCTGGGGAGGAGCAGGGGAAAGGCTCCTGTCGCCCCATTTCTACTTTGAGATGCGTTACTCTCATTTGGCAAAGCCTTGCTATTCTCCTCGAACACCAGGCTACTGAGGGGCTGAAGAAGGAAGGGCCAAATGTTTGGATGATGCACATAGGGCCTGGAGTGAACCAAAGCGAATTAATAACGCTACACCTGGGCACTGAGTGCACACACGGCCTATTACTCGGAGGCTGCGAGCCAAATGCCATTAACCTCCAAGGCAGATCATTATTAGACCATAACACCCAACCTGTCATGTATCATTGTTTCATTAACACAGTTCTGGAAAGCCTCTAATAAAGTCAGGGAAACTGTTGCCTCAAAATTAGCAGAGATTACAAGATTTTCCACGTGGATACTGAGGAGAAGAAAAGGAAGTTTATTACAATAATTTTAAGGGCATTAGAGATAACTGTGATAATTTTGCTTCTGATCTAAAGCCCACTGAAGGCAGTAAACAGGCTCCTATCCTTTTCTTCTGAAACAGTGATTTTATTATTATAAATATGATTCTCCCCCACTCATTTCTTAAATTAAATTAGAGGTTACCCAGCCCAGAAGAAACTTGTAATGCATATGCCAAAATATTTGCATGGCTGACAAGCTCTGTCTTTGAATCTTCATGAAAGGCATATAATTGTGTTTAATGCAATTTATTTGTCATTAAAGAAATAAGCTTTGATCCAAACATCTTTGCAACAGAGATCCATAGAAACTAAGACTCCAGGTCTATTTTAAAGCAATGAGCATTTAACGTTCATTCCTTTCCTTATCTGATTAGGAAATTTATTCCCTAGTAGATTATAAAAATATAACAACAACAACAAAAGGTTATACTTACGTAAGTTTATTAATGCCTTAAACCTTATGCCTGGGCTAGTTTGCTGTTGGACTGTTTATTGTTTTAAGAAGGGTCATTTTCATCCAATTTACACAAAAAATCTTCAGAACAAAGATTATTGACCATTCCAACCTCCCCAGCAAGTTTTAGATAGCATCTGACCAAGCAGGTTTCCAGTGTTTCAATGGATCTCCCAATGTCAGCTGACAGAAACCCCCAGAAATTTAACTGAGGAAAGATGGAAAATGAGGGTTTTGAAAAACTTTAATTGAAACACTTTTCTGAACCATTTTAATGACAGTAGGAGCTTGTCTGCATTTAAGCATCTCTGCAACATGTACGGGACCAATATAATCACAGTACTTCTGTCCACAGGGAAGGAACAAGCTACTGGTTTGGAGGTTTTCTGTGTATGTTTCTTTTTTCCTTGTTTTTGGTGTAATTCAGATATGAACAAAGTAAATGTTCCAGAATGTGATCAGTTTTAAAAAAAAAAAAAAGGAGGAAAAAAAACCCAACAACCCCCCCCAAACCAACCAAAAAAAGCCCCCCAAAACACAAACAAATGGGAAAAAAAATACCTCTGTAATAGAAAAAACTGAGGTTTCTTTCTCTGCCAAATGTGTCTAGGAAACATTCTGTGGAAGTTGGATTATTCATCTCCCAGAATCTGGCCCCAAGTGAGAAATTGCAGTGTGCCAAGCCAAGAGGGGAAAGGGTAAAAAAAAATGGAAGCAAATTCTACATCAATTGTGAAATAATCCAGATCATCCCATTTCCTTCTACATCTGTGAAATATTTCTTTGAAAGGAGAAAAATTACTTAGAATTCATGATTGCCTCATGACAAAGAGAACCTTTAAAGATTTGACTTTTAAACTGATTCTTATCCACATGAAATTTAGTTATTGCAGCATTTAAAACTCCCTGACACACACAGTAGATGGGCCCATCTTTTGGCCACATCAGTCTCTGCAGCCTGGCTTAATCTGTTTCTGACACTGGCACATACCAGATGATGGGGGTAGAAAGCAAGACTAGTGCAAGCACATGGCAACACCCCACCAGATTACTCTGCCAGGATCAGAACAATTCACAGGTCTGTAAAACTCCTTAATCCCACACTCCTGAGCCCATGTGAAGTTCTCATACCTCTAGCCTCTGCACGACTGCTTAGACGACATTACATACTACAACCCCTTGCTTTAAATCCCAAACCCACTAAAATTTTTCACGTTCCCTGGATCTCTGATTATAAGCAGCAGCAAGAAAATCCCTTTTCATCTTCTCCTTCCTTGTGGCATCAAAAGACTCTTGTCCATCCATTCTCAGTATCTTCTCTCCCAAGAAAGGAAGTCCCAAGCCTATTTGCTGTACAGAAGGTGTTTGGTGCCATTGACAATTACTGTTTCTATGATCTGAATCTTCTCTAGCTCTGATCTACCTTCCCTGATGTGGATCAGATGCCCTTAGACGTTTTCTGTGCTGTTGGCTTTTGACTACTTATCCCATTTTGCAAAGCCTTAATGCAGGCAACAGTGGAACCAAAGGCCCTTCCAAAGATCAGTTGTGAGGCAAGCTGACTTTTACACTCATCACTTCCTCAGGTCCTGGCAAACAAATAAGTGCATTCTTAAAAAACAAACTAATACACACTCCCAAATTCCCTCTACACCAAAAAAAAAAAAAACAAAAAAAACCACCACCAACTCAAAAAACCCCAGGAATTCCAGGTTTTCCTTCCAAGTCATATAATTTTTTAGTGACGCTGAGTCAGATTTTTCAACTAACTAATTTCTTTTTTAAAGAAGTGAAGACAATCCAAGAACAGGCCCTGGGATATAAACAGATTAGTTAAATCAAATTTCTAATGGTACCATGCTAGTTTGAATTACTATTATTATTATGATCCTTTTAGTCCAACCAAACCAGCCTAGAAATTGTCATGCTGTAAAGACAAAGCTACTTTAGAGTGCCTGCACAGTAGAAAACTCAGTCCCAGTGAATCTGTCTCTAGAATACACTTAACCCTACATTACAAAGGGCCTAAAATATAATGTCAAGCTCCTGAGTGCAAAAGATCCATTCTGGAAAGTCTGTTTTTCCATTTGTTTTTAAGGAATGACCAGCACATGCCTTTGAGTGTCCCAAGAGGCAAACTCGGGTTTCTGTCCCCAAATGGAAGGACAGAATTACCAGCTTCTGCAGACATTTTCCATTCCATTCTCTAGGTTCACTAAGCTCTTCAATCATGTGTGTAAGGAAGTGGAAACATCAGATTATGAAATGCATTCCCCCTTGTCCCATAATGACCACTGGCTAGATCTTGCAGGAAGATCCACAGGCTTGTTGCTGCTGTCAGACCCAGCTGTGGTTCAGGAAAAACTCTGCTTGTGGAGAAGTAGAGTCCAGGCTGGCAAGTAAATACAGCTCCACTAGAAAAACATCAGTAAGCAGAGTCCCAGCTCCACAGGGTGTGAATTACAACACAGGGACTGTTTCAAGTCCTTCAGGTCTCACCCCAAGCTAAGCGAACACTGAATAAACCAGGAAGCTTTCCTTATAACTGGAGAATACAGGTCCAGGCCTTTGGCGTGTTTTTTAGGGAATGGTCGTAGCTGTGATGACATTTTCAAAAGCTGTGGAAGCCCAGTCACAGATGCAAAGATGAAGCATTCATAGCATGCATTCTAATAATTTTTGTTTACACAGCTTAGGGAAAAAAAACTAACTAAAACTAATTCCTTTTCGTGTGGGAATCTGCTCTGGTTTAACTCAAAAGGTCATTTTTAAGTCTGTGTGCATTTACAGTGCTAGACAAATATTTGTCAAATATACAGGCTGCTGGTCTCCTTTGAAAGATAAAAGTTATGGAGGGAGGAGGGGAAAGGAAAAAACCCAACCAATGCAGAACATTGAACTGAATGAACTTCAAGGAAAAGCATCCATCTGCCAGCGAGAGACACATTCCTGCTAGCAGAGACTGCCACCTTTTGGGGAACAGCTTCAGAGGCCGAGCAAAGAGGATGCTCCACATTTCCCATAAATTTCCAAGCTTGGTTCTGCATTTGCGTGTACGTCAGAGTCAAATGGCTTTAATTCCTCCTTTTCCAGTAAAACTAAAAAAGAACATTTACCAGCAGATGTCTGAGCTCTGCTAGGTTTTTCCTTTGTTTCTAAAAAAGCAAAGTATATTTTGTTCAGTCTGTTCATCTCTGCTGCTAGTGTTTTCGAATCTCAGAATTACTAATGATTCATACCACTTGAGCTAGCAGATCTCAATCAAATTTCACGGAAGGAGAAATACCTCAGATCCCAAAATCCCAACTTGCTTCCTGAGAATTAGCAGTTGAGAAAATGAGGTACATTCAGATTCATGCTTCATTTGGGGAGAGCAAAGGAGGAACTTAGGTAGGACTCTTCTTGGCTGGGAGCAGCCAGCCAGCCAGCCTGGATGTGGCTCTGCAATAGCCACTGCAAATACTCTTTTACCCCAGCGCTGACCCCAGACACACAAACAAAGGGGTCATTACTGCAGGTAAGCAAGAAGCAAAATAGATCACAGATCAATTGGATTAAAACGTCATTGACTCTGCTACTCTTTTGGCAATTGACCTGTTCATGCACACAGGGAGCCCACAGGGAGAAAACTGAATACTTTCCACTCTTCACATGGGATTTTACAGGTGTTTTTGGAGCATGTATGAAACATCATTGTTAAAGACACTGCCTTAGGATTTTTGGATATGTTTTATCTGCAGTCTGACATCAAAAGAGGTCACTGGATTAAAACAAACAAACAAACAAACAAACAAGCAAACAAGAAAAAAAACTGTTGTTAAGAAAAATAATCTTGCTACATCTTTGAAGTAGAAGCAGATTATTCAGTAATTTCTGCTGCCTTTCTTGCCTCTCTTGAGAGAGAGGCTTTGGGGTTTATTCTCCCTTTTAAAATAAATATCTGCCCAGTTCCAATCCCAATTTGACAGAGACCTCAGGGATATTAGGCTCTTGTAAGAGTCCTGACAAGATGTAGGAAAAGGAAAGAGCCTGAATACCTCATAGAGGGACAGACTGCACCCAGAGCTAAGCCGCACCATTAGATACCAGGGACTGTGCAGGAAAAGAGGTGTCACATTTTATTTCACAGCACAATCTGTAGCTGTGCCCCACTCAAATCCCTCTCCTGACCTGCACTTTTCTGTTTTATAAAAACAGTCTTTGCACTGATACTGCCTCTCCCTGACTTGCTCTCTCGAACAGGGAACCCCGCAGTCTCAAATCACAGCAGAAATCTTCTGCACAGTCCCTGGGGGCAGCGATGTCAAGGTGTACATTTCACAGGAGTCCGCACTCCAACTAAACTACCTTCCAACCCTGTAAAATGCCCTCCCGTATCACCATTCTCCATTCAGGGGAACGAAAGGTCATTGCCTTTCAGAAGGTCAAAAGCATTTATGTGTTGTCCCTGTAGTACACCAAAGGGAATAAGGTGCAATACTGTCCTCTGCTGTGTCTCCTAGAGCAATCTGTCCCAGCTGCTGTCCCTACTAGGCTGCTACCTCCTTGTCCTCTCCATCCTACTCCTTTTCCCCAAGCTGAAGAGGGCATTGGAGAAAAAAGAACTTTGATGCAACTGTATCAGCCCCAGGACACAGTGGGGTGGGAGCTAAAAGACACCCTGGTCTTCCTGTGTTGATGATTTTCCTCTCCAGCAAGAAAGAGGAGACAAGAGAAAAAGTTTAAATACTTGTCTCACATGAAACATGCTGAGAACTCACTGGTTAGAAGCCACAAGCCCCAGATCTGGAAACATCAGAAGAACACAAGATATCTCTATATAAATCATTACAAGTTGCCCTAATCTTCAAAATGCAGTGAGATGTGTTAAATGCTACCAAAAACTGACTGACTACTTACTTCTATTTTCTATGCAGAAATACCATGGCGGTTACAAGAAACTGAAGCCCACATAAATTCAAAGCCCAAGCCAAATTTTCCAGCAGCTATTCTGGATTGTATCCAATCAGAACAGCACTTGTTCCAATTTTGGCGTTAGCCAGGGTTCAGGAGAACAACTGAAAAAAGTTTTGTTCCGCCATCGCTGGAAGTTTAAAGCATCTTAGGGAAGCAAGCTCTTAAAACTCATGCTATTAGAGTGGCTAATTCATCACCTCTGAATTAAGATTTGAGGCCAAAATAATTTTCCACCCTCTACAGGCTCTGGAAGGAACATGGTCTCACCACCATGGGAGAATGTCCTAGACATCCACTTGTGGGGGTAAAAGAAAAGAAAATGGGGCATTTCCTTGTCTTAATAGACAGAGGAATTGTTAATTGCACAGGAAGAAGACAGAAGATAACTTATTTCATCCTTGAAAAGTTTGTCTTCACAGACACAGACTGTGAAGAAAAAGAGAATACTCTTTTTTAAGCAGGATATCTTTGAAGGCTGCTGGGATTTTGGTGAGCCAACAAGTGTTAATCAATTAATTTCCTTTTTCTCCTGGGAAAAAATAAAGTATTTTCTCCATTGGAATTGCTGTAGTAAAACCAAGAACACACACCAACCCAGTGAGCTGAAGAACACTGTTGGGAATATGTGACAGCTAAAGGCTTGAGTGAACTTTTGTTCAGTGAAGACAAGATCTGGAGTAATCCCAAGTTTCCAGTATTTTATAATGAATGCCCAATAATGTGACCGCAGACAAACCAAAAAAATAATTTGGCCCCTTAAAGTCTTCAACCTGAAAGCAGGTAGGCTCTCTGTGAGAAGACGGCCCTGAAAAAAAGTGAATTAAAAACAATTGGAGTTGTTGTGGCCTCCTTGAGCTGCCTTCAGCCCTGTCTGGATTGCTGGCCTCCTACAAGTCTGACTATCTTCTGCCGGTTGGTTTACTCTCAATGTCATGGACATGTTAGTTTGGTCAGGAACATGGATCAGAACATCTCTCCTCTGGCCTCAGGATATCCCATGAAATTAGGCAAAAATCAGGCTTCAGGGAAGTACTGTAGTAAAGTAAAATGGATTTGCTCCTAGGCCAGGAGAAACATTCAAATCTGTCTTCTCTCTAAAACAAATAATAAGCTACTCACCAAAATTTGTCAAGTCAGGCATTAACAGCAGGATAGCAGAGTGTTCTCATCCACACCAAGTTTGTGTCATGTTAAATCACCTGGGAAAATTATTTTTTTTAAAACCTTGACAGACAAATAATTTTTTTTTTTTTTGCTTTAGGCACCAGAATGAGGTTGGATAAACAGGTCTAGAACAATTTGTCAATCTAGCTAAATTTAAACAAATATTTCAGCATTATTTTAGTAAAAGAAAACTTTTAGTCCTTATACCTTCTTGCTACCCTGGTCATATAACTAAAATGATGTTACTTGAAACATTTAAGTAGAAAGCAACTCAAAATCATCATACATGATCAGTTAGAACATTTAGGACACTGCATACTAGCACAGAGCAAGATTTCCTATGGTATTGACATCCTATGACATTGAAATCCCTACCAAAGTTCAGCAAGGTTTGGTCATCTACATCCCTTTGGCTCCTTGGAACTTTACCCATGTTAGATTCAAAACAAATGCTTCCAAAGGTTGATTTATTTCTAATCTTCCATCAGTTTCCTTTGTTTCTAAAGGAAGAGAAAAAATTAAAGAAAAAACCCCAAAACCAGAAGACAGTGTTCTACTCCGGGGTGAATACAGCAGCAAGTATCTTAAATTATTTGAAACTTTCTAGAGATTTCTCCAGAAGGAGAACTAAGCCCCTACTCCGGAAAAAAAAAAAAAAAAAAAAAAAAA
>VYZR01041436.1:60247-76153 GCA_013400675.1 Oxylabes madagascariensis | reverse complement strand
AAAAAAAAAAAAAAAAAAAAAAACAAAACAAAAAAAAACAACTCACAGCCTCCAAGAGAGGGCAGTCTCAGACTAGGAATGATTCATAGAAAGCATTACAATTACACCTGTTTTCTGCCACATGTTACAATTACACCGGTTTCCGGTTTTCTGCCACATTTTACTGTATGTCTCTAAGAAGCTTGATGTTTAAATACCACCATCTGTCAAAAAATCTACGGTACAAGTCAAAATTTACAAGTTGACCTGCTGTAAGTTTCAAAGGAAGGGAGATATTTCCATTTTACAGATGCTGTAACACAAGGAACAGTGCTCCACACATGGATTTAGTCCAACAAATATGGCTCATAAATACTGCCCATCTTTAAACACACCATCAATTTTATAGAAGCCAACTGACTTTGTTTCCAAGTTCACCAGCAGCAAGGTTATGGTGAGATACAATCACACAGATTATGCAAGATCAAATACCAGCATAGCAAAAATTATTCTTTTAAAATTTGCAATTTATGTAATTCATCTCCTCAAAGACAAAGGTTCTCTGAGGCTTTTTTGTTTGGTTGGTTTTAAGTCACTAGGAGCTAGCTAGGCTATGCCAGCCCTACTGTCCATTTTTCCTTCTAAGCAGAGGCTTGACTACCTAAAAAACTGGGGCAAGAAAACTGCACCAGACCAGAGCCTTTCCTACTTTTCGTCAAAGTCATGGTGTCAGCCCCTAAATACA
Organism: Oxylabes madagascariensis; assembly: GCA_013400675.1. NCBI lineage: Eukaryota > Metazoa > Chordata > Aves > Passeriformes > Timaliidae > Oxylabes > Oxylabes madagascariensis. Next base: position 75,429 of record VYZR01041436.1, on the reverse strand, counting down.
GTCCAGTATCTTCTTTCTTGCCAGTGAACAGACTGGCTTCTAGAAAGACGTAAACCTTTCCACTAATTCCTACCACTTCACACACCTCCAAATCTTTAGACCCATCCTTTTAATACTGATACTTCAGCCAAAGCACCAACTGACTGATGGTGGTCTCTGGGCCCTGTGGAGACACTGCATTTTGGGTGATTACACTTGGAAGACAAAAATATTATTTTCTGGTTGGAAATAACCCAAGTTGTATTAGCCATTTACCTCAATGTTGAAGGCAGAGCCAACTGCTGACATGCAGGAAGCAGCACCCAGAGCTCTGGGCACCAGAGGCAGCCGTGCTTGTGTTGGAGTCCTGCAGAGCAGCAGTGCACTGGGGACAGACACAGGCTGTCCCTCAGGAGCACTGGAGAAGTGTTTACCAAACTAGAAATAGAGGAACAGCTGTGAACATGGCACTACTTCAAATTATTTAAGTAACAAGACCTTGATTCATGCCCGTGAACCTCCTGCTAAGACCCTTAGTCCAGCTGCATCACATCACATAACACCTGTGAGATTCATCTGCACTTGCCCTGCAGGTGGCAAAGCCCACAGACAGGTTCACCAGCCAGAGAAACTGGAGTCCAGTGAACTTTGTTCCTTCAGAATCACCCTCATCATCTCAGAGATGCACCTCATACTTTTTCTCTACCTCTCTCCCTAAAGTAGTCACATCTTTATTCATATTGGTGATCAATTTCAATGAAGTTCAATTTCATTAATTTCACTAAGATGGTGAAAAAAGTCACACACTCATGTTTTTTCTCCAGTGAGGTTGACCCATGTGGATATTAGGAGTTTCAGACAGCAATGAAACTTTCAGGGCCAGAATGCAAAAAAAATAAACGAATGCAGGGGGAGATATCTTAATGAAAATTGAATTTCTTTAGTGTGATTTCGGTTGCATAAGAAAACACACAAGGACCTATTTTCTTGCTTCCCTCACTGAGGGAACTAAAAATCCTCCAAACAAACAAATACTCCTTTGCTGCAATGAACTCCACCTTTGCACGGTGTTTCCACCATGGGAAAGACCAAACAACTTTTATCTAAGGTGGTGCCCAGTGTGCAGACCCAAAAAGTTTTGTGCCTGAAGTGAGACTTTTACAGATACAATATGCCATTGGTCTCTACAGTGACAATCCTCTTGAGTACTTTTACAAGCCAGAAGAGCTAAGCCAGCCACCGAGGTTAACAGAATGATTTTCACTAGTTTCAGTGGAGGTTAGCCTCAGTGCTACATGGTAAGGGCCTTGGACAAAAGCATCAAGGCAGGATTTCAAAATTCTCTGTGCGGTAACAAAGTAACAACATATCTCAGGATATCATGGCTTATAAGAAGCCAAATCCCCATTTCAAAACCACACATCCAAAGCTGGGTATTTCAAGACCTTTGAAAGGATTTGAGTCCATGAAGTGCTAAGCCATTTGAGTTCCCAAGCTTCAAACAAGTAGGGAGTCCCAGAAATGCAGCTATTACCCTAACCACAGCACTACAGACACCTTGTTTTTAAGAGAAAAGCCAAGAACACAGGTGTTTATGCAGACAGGTGCTTTTTTGCAGATAGGTATTATCTTACTTTTAAACATGCCACACGTGTCAAAGCCAGCCCTTATACAACCAAGGACAGACAAAAGAATTATTCAAAAACCTTACTGTAATTTAGGTTAAATTGTTCCTAGGGAAGAAAATGGAAGATGGCAGAGAGCACTAAGATTTAAGGCATGAGGCTCTTTGAAGGAGCTTGAGTCCAGACCTAGCTATGATCTGTGGCATCCCAGGCTCAAACACTCACCCAGTCAGGCCTCAGTTCCCGCCACTGAGAGGAAGCAACTTGCACACACAAACCCACGCTTTTACACCTTAGTACTGCACTTTGGAGAGTCATCCTCAGAACTATAATGCAAGTGGGAACCTACCTCATTTTGCAAGACCTATAAAGAAGTTTATAAAGCTGAAGGCAGCAAGCAGGACCCAATTTTTTTTCCAGCAGCAGCTTATGTCAATCTAAAATGTGGTCTCGGAAGGCCTGGAAGCCTCTTCTTCCCACTCCCCCCAAACCCAGAGTACATACATTACACCTAGAAGCTGGCTACTCATGCCTGCTAACAAGTGTTGAACTGGCCTTTAAGCCAATCTCAAATGGTCTGGGAGCAAAAGCATCCAGCTGAGACCAACAGGAACTCTATATTCAACTAGCAGAACTGCACCAAACTCTGCCACAGACAAATTACTCCATAAAACCAGTAGGGCAGGAGTCCTACCACCTGCCTTTACTAACACCCTCATTCCTCACCTGTTCCTACCATGCTTAGGGTGACAAGGAGCACACCTGAGCACCCAAGCCCTGCTGAGCACCTGGGACACTGCTGCAGCTTGGCAGAAACAATTTTTTCCCCTTCATATCCTCACCCCTCATAATGGCAACTTGCAAATCATTCTGAGCAAATTAGTACAGGTTTTTTATCTGAGCAACACCTCTGGGATTGCATTGGTGAAAATAAGCCAAATTAACATCACACTCTTCAGAACATGAAAACGCACCCACAGCATCCTCCCTCCTGTTACAGAAGAGTTGGAATCACTCACCCTTGCACGGTACTGAAGGTGTCCAAAGTTTCTTTGTGCCTCTCTCCCAGGGCCAGCCGGCGCTTTCCCTCCGGCGGTCACTCCCCATGCTCTCAGCCCGCCCCTGGGAGGCACAGCCTGCCCTGCCCTGCCCTGCCCGGTCCTGCTCGGCTCAGCCGGGCCGGGGCGGGGCTCCGGCCGCGCCTGTCCTGGGGCAGTCCCGGGGCACCCGGGGCTCACTGGCGAAGCTCGGGAGCCGCTGGATCTGCCGGAGCGCTGCGCTGTCCCGCCCTCCAGGAGCGCCGGCAGTGCCGGCTGCCTGTGGCCGCGCTGTGCGGGCACGGCGGGAGCCGCAGCTCCGGCTGGAGCGGCGGCCGCGCTGGGACTGAACACCGCGGGTGATCTGGAACGGTCCTCCTTTCTGCTGCACTGCCCTTGTCCTCGTCCCCTTTCCGTAGCCTTCCACTGCAGAATTTAAAAAACAGGAAGGTTTTGATCAGGTTTGTTAAGCCTGTGTAGAGGTAGGAGCTCCCCTTGGGCTCCAAACGTCCATCCGAGCTCTGAAGCCACCAATTCACTAAGAATCGTCTGTGCAAACTTTTGGCAACAAAGCCTGTAGCCTTCTAAAGTCCCCTCTAGCTTTGAGCTTAGAGAAATTTCTGGCTAGAGAACCCCACAACGAAACTGCTAAATTCGAAACAAGTTTCAGTTAACTAGTGAGTCAGTGCCTTCTTTTTGCTTCCAAATTTTGCCCTTTGATTTGCTGCAGCCTATGGGAGAAGGCCAAATAAAATATGTGAAATGTAGCCGTGACTGAATTAACTAAATTTTTGTTTTGCCAAGGTCAGTAATTCCCAACTTGGGTACTAGTAAATCACAAATTAGCTGCCAAAAATGTGGGAGTTATTATCAATCATGAATCTGGGGCTTTTCATGTGGCTTATGATATTTTAGCTTAAGGTACAGCCCTGAAGGTTAAAAAGCTTTTTTTACCTGCTGTGGTTCTCTTGAAATCAAACCAGCTGTCAAATACTGCCCACTTTTAGGCTTAAAATAGCTGAAACCACCATTTCCTGTGGTTTCACATGAAACCATACACTTGGTGATGAGTGTGCCTACTGTTGTAAAATAAGGGCACAGGGCACGGCCAAGCAGCTCAAAAGGGGTGTTTGTCAGCCCAGAGAAGGGCAACAACTGATCATGGTTCAGAAGGGCCTGAAGAAGTTAGGGAGAGTCTTGGATTTTTTTCTGTCCTTTGCTTTATTGCTACTTCTCATGACTTTATTGACAATAATTTTCAACAGCTTTTTGAGCTGCAGGTCCCAGAGGCTAGGCAGCTACACAGAAATTGCCACTTAAAAAAAAAATCTCGCTCTCATCATTATGGGAATAACTTTGGAAGTGTAGCATGGGTACCCACAATGGCTCAGAGAGAAACTATCAGGGAAAGGCTAACCTATTTGCTCCTTGATTTTATGATTTGGGGATATATTTAAGACTATTTAGTGTTACCTCCTGTGTGCAGTAACTAAAATGCAAGAGATTTGTTCTTCCCCTCTCCAAAGGTTAGGATTGAATGAGTGTTAAAAATAATGCTTTTGTGCAAAGCATTATTCTGAATGCTTTCTGTGGTCTTACATTTGTGACTGAATTTGAATTAATATTAGATGCAAATGGATATAATCTCTCCTGCTGATGAAAACCCAGGGGTTACCAACAATGAAAAGAAGTATTCAAAGTTGCTCATGATATTATAAATCATATTTCTATACAGGTTATGTACAGGAAATGTTGTCAGATTCAGCAGAAAACAAAGGACCAGCTTTGCCACCCAGTTGTCTGGGTTACATTCTTATGATTTCAGTGAGAGAAGAACAGAGATTTGAAAGCAGCTTATTTACGGGTCTTACTCTTAAGTAATTTTAAAAAATAAAGTCGAATCACTGCTTCCCACAGAAAGACTAAAGCAGTGTGGGGGCCTAAAGTGATTTTCCTGTTTAAACACAATGCATAGAGAATGCAGAGTGAGACAAGGCTTATTTAAATACAAGACAGTAAGGGATGTACATGAGGATATATGGATGAATTGTGCTCTGATCCTAAGAACACTGAAAGGTTGATAAGATTGTACTTACTTTAACCTGATATACCATATGGTAGATGACTCTTTACCTTTTCTCAGCTGGAAATATCCTCTACTGAATGACTAAAGTTGTATGAAAAGGGTCCAGTCATATTCTCACTAGACAAAATACCTTTTATTTGGGCTGTACTTGATATCTTTCCTTATCAGTATGGAAACTTCAGGAGTCACAATACTTCAGCTACAAAGAATGTATGTGGTCCCCAGTACTTGCTGGTCTACTGATGACAGACACCGCATGGAACTGCAGAGAGTGGCACAGCACAGAGGACAACGCTTCTGTCCCAGGGGTACACACAGCCCCGAGGCAATGCCAGGTGCCTGCCCAGTGCGAGGGAGTGAACACCTAGCAGAAAATTCAATTCTCCTGAGCACCTCCTTTCAGGCTAATAAACTCAGCTCTGAAATCTCTCAGTGATAATTCTTTTAAAGGTGAGCCCAAGTCACTGTGTTAATCTAAGGAGATAAAATAGAGCACATTCCAAAATTATTTCTTATTGTACATAACTTTATTTGGATAGATGAATGCCCTTGCATGATGCCAAATATGCTGGTGATATGATGTCACTGAGACACAGTTTTCTTGAGGAAATCAGTTCATTTTCCATAAGTAGGCTACTGTGTGTATAATAGCTGAAATTCTCTATGTATGATTGGTGTAGTAAGGAAAAATAATTAAAAAGCAGAAAAAGACGGGCAAAGAGAGCATAATAAGCTGCCTTTTAAAAGAATTTTTTATCTTATTTTTGTAATAATGCTAAAGCATCTTCGAGGATGTTCTGGAACAGAATGGGGATATGTGCTGACAAAGATGTAGGTTAAGGAAAGGAGTAACTGAGGATAATGTAGGCACATACTTACAAGGCATACTGGAGCGTATAGGAAAGTGGCTAGGAGCTTAACTCTCGTTTATGGTATCATGTTCCTTGCTTAGATATGAATTTAAAAATTGGTACTGAATATGGGACTGTAGGTAAATCCTCCAAAAATTTCACCTGTCGGCTTTTGAAGAGAGAATTTGTCAGCAATCCCTTGTACAGTATTCCCTGTGGAGCTGGCTAGGGGCCACCAGGAATTAAGAACAGTGTATCATGCTTCTTTAAAATGTAACATAATCAATATCCTTTTGTAGCTCAAACAAGGAAATCTTTCATGGAAATCTACCTTAGGCAGGGGAGGTTCTTACTGCCTCCAGCACAGCCAGAGCACAACTTGTAGGATATTGTCCAGTCACTAAATAGAAGCCAGTCCTATCCTTTTAACTGACTAAAACTAGGCTATTTCAGCATGTGAACTGAAAGTCAAACCTCTTGTTTCCAGGTTTATAGTACTTGCTGCAATTTATAGAAGTGGGTATAAGACATAGATTTCACATCTTAGAAAAGATTTTGGTAAATAAGTCAATTAAATTGCTTGTTATTGAGTTTGAGGAAGAGGAGCAGAAGAGGAAGAAAGCTATTATGTGGCTAACTAATGTCCAAGGACAGGGTAGGCAGCAGGCAACAGACTGTTATTCACAGGTTTTCCATACAGAAAATGAGAAACCAGCTGTCCCAGTTCAAGGGCCAGGACACAACAACCACAGAGATTCTGCTCTTGGCTGTCTTCGTGACTGGTGTGTTGCCACAACAAACTGATGCCTATTGTTGGCAAGGTCAAGTTCTGTCACATTTCTGTTTTGACCCCTGGGGCAGTATCCAGGCTCCTTGAGGGGGACAGAGTTTACCACCTCCGTCACAGGCTATCCTACCACTGTTTTCTCCCTTATAAATATATCTATATGTTGCGGTGAAGCTTTCTGCCAGAATCTGTGTGCTCCCAGAATGTCCTTGTGCACAAGCAAATGAGTTTTTTCTGGGAGGCAGGTTTGTTGGATCAGATAAAACAACATGGAAATGGCTATCCCATTTCAGTTTTCCTGAATAGTTTCTCGTCAAGGTGTTGCACTAAATCACATAGATATAATTAGCCCAGGAATCTCTGCACTGTTCTCTATTTCCTACTGTAGATATGCCAGCATTTCAGTTTCCCAGCTGTAAAGTGGAATTCCTTGCAGAGACTGGTCACAAGTTTGCAGTGACTTTGTGATACAGTAAAAGATGTCCCTGTAGTAAGGTAACATGAGGCCTTTAACAATCTTACAAAAGACTTTCTTCTTTGTTATCCAGGCATAGGGAGACAAAGTTCTTCTACTGTTATTAGTCTATATAACCTTTCAGAAAAGGATCTATCAATTACAGTTTATGACATATAAATAAACACAGGACCTCAGTTGCTTTTTGCCCTGTTCCATCTATCATATACACTAGTGCAAAGTGAGTATATTTGCTCGGTAGGTGATATGTGGAAAGCTGGATGACAGATACAGTGAAGATAAGGAAGACTAATGGAGTTACTGAGACCACTTCCTGTTGAATCATTTATCAAGTGTTTTGTCAGTTTACAGGTTTTTCAAATCCCAAAGCACACTGAAGACAGAACGATATGCAGTTCTCTGGAATTCCATCATCAGTTCTAGCTGAATATATTAGTTTTTAATTGCTATTGGTGCCAATGATCCCATTACCTAGTTTAGCTATTATTCTAGCTATTGAATAATCACTAAAAGAGCAAGAAGGGATAGAGGGTACATGTGCATTTGCATATTTATCTTATGCTTTCCATATGTGTATTTTCTAAGAAGACACTGAAATGGAGCTGTGGCAGTCTCTGCTTTTATTGGTTAGCTTCCCTGAATTCCTTATGGAGAATGCAGATATCATAATGCCTTAAATGCTTTCTAATTATGTATTTGTTCAGCAAGTCTCAAGACATCGTCATGAATTTCTTTCCTCATAAATCTTCAAGAACTGCAAAAAGGATTTTCATCTCTATCCAGGGATCAAGCCTTGCAGTGCAGTCAGGAAATCAATTTGGTTTTGCTGAATGACTTAATTGGCAAATGGAAGGCATAGGATACTGTTTGGCAGACATTACAGTAAACCTCCTGCAGTAAATAGATATTTGCAAGATCACTCATTCTCCACATACCCAAGACCTTTCAATTTTAAACATGCTCTTGTCCTCGATTTACTGTTTTAAAATATGACTTCATATTAAAACCAGAGAAGAAGCTAATGCCATTTCTTCTTTCACCCAAAGAGGAGGCTGCTACTCTGGTGGTGTGTTTTTCTTTATGCATATTTTTGTAAACCCTTTTGAATGGTTTCTTCCTATTTCTTCCCTCAAGTGGATGGTTTTACCCAAAGTTTTCCTTTTCCTTGCCTGGTTGTCATTCGCTCCCTAGACCTGCGTGTTACCCTATCTACATAGATGTCAATCCTCCCTAATCCCTGCCCTTTGTTCTAGAAAGTTCCCTGCCAGTCCTTGTCCCAGTCCCCTGCCTAAATTCCTCCTAGGAATTCCCCTATTCCACAAAGCCCCCATTGGTCCAAGTGACCCTTTCCACTCCCATTATCTTTCCTATTGGTTACCATATTGTGAGCCCCTCCCTAATTTCCTCCCTGTTGTGTCCCCAGTTGGTTGGAGAATTGTACCCTCCCCCTGGACCACCCCTGTTTAAAAGACTGTGCCCAATGCTGACTTTTGGCTTTTCATCCGTGACCCTCTCAGGGAATAAACTCCTTTGAGAAACACAGGGAAGGCTCCTCCCTCTTCTTTACCCCCGATTCTCGGCGCTGAACCCCCGGTTCCCATTGAGAGCAGGAGCAGCCCTGCTCTGCACCGCCACGCGCGTCAGAGCCGGACCCAGACACGGCGGCGGCCACTCCTGGCACAGACAGGGTAGTGAGGGCTATCTCGGGGGATTTCTCTAGCAACTGCATTCTGCTACTTCCACTTTCAAATTTTGGTCTCTTTTGCTCTGATTTGCTTCCCTTTTCTCTCTCCAAACTAGCTGTCGCTTTGCCAGCAGAGCTGAAGCAAACACATAGCAGGACAGTATATTGTTGGCATCACTTGTGCTGCAGTTATTGCCAATTTTTACTTTCATCTCCTTTTTTATATAAATTTTCCATAGTTGCAAGGGCACAGTAGGGTACATAACAGCCAGGACAACTGCATATGTTTAGAGAATTAGAGATGTTCATGCCTGAGTAGCAAGCTTCTCTTCACTATGTGTTTCAATATCTGAAGATAATTTCTCTGTAAAGCCTGATGCATCTCATATGAGCATCTATGCTGAAGGCCAAATTTACAGTAAGATGTCAGTAATAAGGGATTGTGCGTAGGTGCAAAGAATTCCCAAGGAATTCCAGGAGTTGAATTTTTAGTAGTCAGGCACTGAAAAATTCCTACAAAATATTTAATAAATGGGCAAGTCAGGAAATGGTGTTGTATGTAGACACCAGCTGTTCCAGACCACTCAGGTTAGGCAATCTGCCAATACACCGGATCAAAGTGCTGTTATTTGGAAAAATGGGATAGGGCTGGCAAAGTATTTCCTTACATACTGCAGCTTTTAGGCTGTTAAAGTAGCCAGGTTAGACGCCTCTTAGGAAATAAAGGATTAGCTGCTCTGCAGGACACACAGTATTGGTATAGATTTTTATGCAGTTAGGTTAATTTGTGGTTAAAAAATTAATCAATAACATTAATTAATGGTATGGTAAGAGGAGTTACTCCTCTTTACATAAGGGGAAGTGAGCCACTGGCTAAAACAAATGACATATCCCAGCCTAATCTTGAGTTTTATACCCTACGTGTGCAACCATCCTTCTTTGCTCATATTTTCTCCTCCCAACTGCAGCAGTAGATAAAATTCCTCTTAGAAAGGAAACAAGTATCAAAATTCTCATATATGCATTGCTCTTTTAAAAGCAGAGATAAAGTTCCTGATGCACAGAGGCATTCATACCAGAAAGAACTCTGTGCATAGAAAAATGTTGAGTAGATACAATAACTGACACATGCGCGATCATTCCCATGTTGGGATCACACTGCATGCACTGGGTAGTTAATCTGTGTATACAGACAACATCAACAGGACTTCCAGGATGCCAAACGTTTAAAAATTCCAGACAAATGGCCAAGCTCTTCTTTGGCCAGGCAAAACTTACATGCAAGAAAACATGCAAGATCTACATCTTGCAGTAAAACTGAAAGACACATAACCTCCATCAAATATAAAGGCCAGAAAATGGTGATAAGCAATATTCCCAAACCCTTTAAAGGCTAAGGTGCCTCCTCTATTTAGTTTTTGATCAATCCTCGTGAACTTTTAAAAATTATCCTAGCCAACTGTGCTTTACTGTTCCTTTGAGTGAGTTTTGATGACCACTTAGAAAATACATTTGTATTTCCTGAAGATAAGAACACATGTATGTATGTATGTATGTACACCCTGGCTGTACATAATATATAACAAAGACTATACTACTTAAAGTGTACTGAGAGAAAGTCATCTAATTTTACCATGAAACACATTCTTTTGTTTTTTCTACAGCTTATCTAATGAACTCAGGACCTGTTCCTTTGCCAGCATTGGGATACTTCACTTCCATGAGCTGATTTATCATGGTTTCTTGTCTTTGTGCACCAAGAAAAGAGCTCTTCAATTTTGTACAAATAGTGAAAAACTATTTACCTGTAAAATCTAATTACCACATACAAACCTACTTACATATCTACATATATGACTATTTCAAGATGTTTGTATGCCATGAAGGACAGAACAGGAAATACATATAGTACATTAGGGCACATAAATTTTCTGAGTGATGGCGTGGGTGAATGGTATTGGTGTTTTAGTAATTTGTGAAGATATTAAAACCCTCCAGGGATCAGATTTTCATTTAGACTATTTTGGCAAAACTCATTTTCTTCCATGACATTCTGCTGTTTTTCATCATCTGAAAATTTCACCTATAATATTTCACAACAATTCTGAGACACTCTAGATAAAGCAGTGCTCTTTTACCCAAAAAATAATGACATACCCAAAGTATGTCATCCAAGTAACTTCTTATATCAGTAGTTTATGGAATAACAGAGTTTCATTATGACTATATTTTGGAGCTTCCTTAATTTCACACTTTACTCTGTACTCACTAAAATTCTAACTACACTTCAGAAAAGCTAATTTCTTGAAGCCTGGGATGAACCCTACTCACTTTGGTGAAAAGGTGCAGCGTGGCTTTTCCCACAGCAGGTATTGAAACAATGGTGTTAAGCTGTCTAAGCTTGAAAGAGACTTGAAAGATGAGAGTAGAAAGCTGTGCATGTTGTGTCTGACTCGTCTGAATAAGCAAAGAAAGCCAACATTGTCAACAGCCAGCTCAAAAGCCTCACCAGTTTGTTTTTCTTGAAATTTTATACTAACTTCTGCACTTATCCCAGGTAATATTAGAAATTACCTCTGACAAAAACCATACAATTATTTGCAAAACCTGAGCTACATTTGCTGCGTGTTTCCCTGCAGTCAGTGTATCAATCACTGAAGCATTAATGAAATTTTTGCTTCCAAGTATATTGCTCCATGTTCTAAGCCCCAAGTTTTGTTCAGGTTCTGGATCATTGATAGAGTCTGAGCCAAGAAAAGGCCAATCCTGAAAGATGAACACATCCTTTCTTCTGTTGGCTGTGGGCCAACACTATAGAAATTATTTCTCCATTGCTTACACCTATGTGAGTTTCACAACTGCCTGCAGCTCTGTTGGAATATAGGATCCCTTTGGAGAATGGCAACTGACAGAATGTCATTTCTTCCTGTGTAAATGTTGGTTGGGTGTTCCACATTTGAGGTACTTTCTACTTTTCTCTCTAGAACCAAAGCTGACTGCACTTGATATAGCCATAGAAGCTGGCAAATCTCATTTTTTTGAATATTCAGGATATGTGTGTTCAGATGAAACAATTCACTAAACTTAGAGTGTTTAGAAAACTTAGCATATACAATGTAGCTACTTGAGAAGCCATCTCCAGCATTCTGAGAGCAGAGCGGTACCCCACGTGCTGTTAGCAATTGGACCCTTGCTCAAGTCTGAGATACCATCACAGAGCTGACACCAGGATTTATTTGGATACCTTCTCTTATTATCCTCCTACTCTGGGAACTGGCTCACGATGACAGCTGTACTTAGAAGTACCCCCACACTAATACTACTCACATTAAATGTCAGCCTAGTTACTCAGCCTGCTCCAGCTCATACTCTGTGGTCAGAACTGTCTCAGAATGACATTAACATTTGAGATGTGTTTCTCAGTTATCAGCAATCCTTCTCCAAAAAAAGTTATTACTGTAAGGAGAAAAAAAATCACTTCTCAAGCTATCAAAATGACAATATCCCTTTATATTTGGATATGAAATACTGTGAAGATTCTCCATTTCTTCTCTTTTTTTCAAATATATATTTATATACACATCTGACATTTCTGTAAGCTTTCCTCTTTATGACTAACTTTGCTGAACACTAATATATCTGTCTTGATACACATATGTCCCTTCTCCCAGAACATTACCATACAAACCAAGGTCAGATGATTCAGTTAAAAGCCAAATTGTCCCTGGCACAGCTCTACTACTGTAAACAGAGCACATCACTTATTTATATAGCTGATTTTTTTTTTTTTTAAACAAAGCAGAATTCCAATAAGAGCAATGGAAGCATGAAGTACTTCTCAGTCCACTGGGTGGAAGTTGATAATTCAGGACACACATATAAACAGCAATTCGGGAGATGATGCTTGGCATTTTAGAGAAGCAATGCAAAAGAAGAAGGCATGAAAATCCATGTAGGACAAAGATACAAAAGAAGAAATAAGTCCAATACTTGGACTGAATAAAGAAAGCAAGCTAACAAGTAGCTTTAAATGGCATTCACTCCCAAAAAACAAAGCAAATTAATATCACCAACCAAGACTCAACTCCCTCATGGAGAAGCCCCAGAAACAAAGAACAATGGATGACTCAGAGAGGAGCAAAAGAGCAATGAAATATTAACTGAACATAGACACTCTTGATGTGAAAGGCAGTCTCTGTCTTCAGTCTGCATTTGTGTGTATTGCACGGAGAGGAAGCCAGCACTGCACCATCCTAGGGCACACATCCCCTTGGCAGACTGTAACCCTGCTAACATCATGTCTCACAGCTCCCTTTACATTCTCCTGGCAAGTTAGACAAGTCCTAGAGAACATCTGCCTTTGGGGGATTTTCATTTACTGAAAAATTTAATAAACAACACAAGATTATCCACCCAGTCTTTCCAGATGGCTCTAGATCTTCCTACTTAGTCCTGACTACAATTCCTACCAGCACAACTCATCTTTATCATTTAGGCTATCAGCCTTCTGTTTCCTTACATATTTTCTGTCAGCTAAAATGTCTAGAGAAACTTCCTAATCATCTCCCTTTTTCAAGAAGCAGATCACAGAGTTTCCCATTCAATACTTCTCTGAGGCAACTAACAGATGTTCTTCTAATGTTAACTGGGAGCTCTCCACCTGGTAAGCACCTGGCCCCATTCTTCAGCTTCGCTGCTGCTGGCCCAAGCAGCCATCTCTTTAAATGGCAATTGTGGGACAGTGCAGAGGGGAAGGTTGTAACATAACCTAAACAGCATAAGTCAAGGAGTGGTGCTGGCCACGCAACACATTCAAGCCTCCTTTACATTGAGTTTAAAAGATAACACTTATAAGCAATGACAGCCTTATATAATGAAGAAGAAGAGTGCTGTATGACCCTAAAGTGACCTGCTGCAGTTGTCATTCCTGCTGCCAGATAAACTACTGTGGCAACATAATAACAGCAAAGAAAATGCATCAGTCTGTAAGGCTTGGCAAACCATTCTGGAGTGAGTCCAGGAATGACAAATGGGTTTGCACAGCCAGATGTAGCAGCATGAAGTGACTGGGCTGTATGGACAAAGACATAACAAACTTCAGGGAAGTGTCCATCCCCAATACAGTTATAAATAGTTGTCGTGTTGGGAGATGAAGCACACACGCTGAATACTGTCATGAGCTGTGTCTCCAGTTAAATAACAACAAGGCAGCTTTGGAGTAGATATGGACATGTAACTGGACAGGAACAGCCTATAGGAGACTTTCCTGCATTACTGAGCTTGGTGCAAAAGCACTCTACATTGAAAAGTTCTGGTGCTCTGTGTGTGTGAATTTTATGCCTAATTATAGGCTATATTGAGTAGATGGCCACATAACATATTATGAGTATCCAGAAACAAGCAACAGCGTCACTAACTTACTCTTGGACACAATTTATCCTGCCTTGCCCCACCATCAGTGGGGAGAAGCTGAAGGAGCAGTATCTCATCTAGATCATGAAAAGGAAACTGAGAAATTAACAGTTGTGGTGAGGGAGCAGAGAACACTTGCTGCAGCCCTGCACTGCATGGCCACAGACTCTTGTTACAACTTGTGTTTGCAGAGGAGCTGAACATGAGTCAGCAATATGCCTGAATGGGGGAGGAGGATCAATGGTGTACTAGGCTGCACTAGCAAAGTGTAGACAGCAGGTCAAGGGAAGTGCCTATTCTCTCTGTTTAGGACTTTTGGGATGACATCCAGGGTACTGTACCCAGTTTGAGCTCCCCAGTGCCCAAAAAGATGCTGTCAAATTGAAGGAGGTCCAGTGGAGGTATCCTAAGATAACTTGAGAACAGCAATACATGGACTAGAGACCGGTGTCTGTTCAGCCTACTGAAGAAACATCTTTGCAGGTACCTACCTGCTACATTAACTACAAAATGGGTTTAATTACATTAACTACAAGCCAGATTCTTCTCAGAGACACATTGGGAAAGGCTGAGAGGCAAGGAGCACAAGTCACACCCAGGGAAATTCTGGTCAATTCTATCAAAATTTCACAATGAGAACATTCTGGGTCCAGTGCTGCTGCCCAGAGAGGCCAAACAGTCCTTGTGATCACGGGCTCAGTGCCATTTTCAGGTGGAAAAAGCAATTTCCACCTCCTTATGTGGGGAAGCATTGAGCTGATCTGAATGTTAGCCATCACTCTATGAAGGGAGTTACCTTCAGCCCACCAACTAATAAGAGCTTGTTTCTGTGTGTGCCAGTGACCCCATGCTGACCGGCTTCTCCACTTGCAGTGCTTGTAGAGGATCTCAGGCTGTGCTGGGAGCTGCACTTCTGGCTAAGGATGTGGGAGGATGTGGGTTGCTGGTGTGTGATGAGAGGGAGAGAGGTACGAAATTTGATTTGGTGGTGCAAGTTCACATAGTGCACCGAGAAGACAATTTGTAGGAGTGAAGAATACAGTAGGTTATAAAAGAGGGCTTTCTTCTGTGTATATGCCTTTTCTCTCATGGAAGGACAAAAAACATATCCAGAAACTGAGTGTTTCATGAGTCAGATTTTAAAACTTCATTATCTTTTTCAGTCATTTGCCATGGACAAAGAGGAAGAAGAAAGTACATTTATGTTATTGTGAAAATTAGAAAACCTAAAGACTATTTTGAAAAT
>VYZR01041436.1:23888-56345 GCA_013400675.1 Oxylabes madagascariensis | reverse complement strand
CACTGGCTTACTTCAACTGACTTCATTTTGAAAGGGCACAGAATTATGCAAGCTTACACATGATGATGACAGTATTCAAAAGTCCTTTCTTTAAAACTTTATATGCAGCTCTAACTAGAAACTTCCAGTCCTGGAAACAGCAAGGAAGACTTTAAAGGTTTAGTCATGCTGATATAGGGCCCAGAAAACAGAAGGAGATGCAAAACAAGAGTCCATGTGATATAACAGGACTCAGAAGTGAGGTAAGCTTCAAAAAATGAGGTGAGACAGAAGACTAGTTTTCTCTAGCTTTTTTTTCCTGCTTGTAAGCTTGACCTTTGCTTTGAGAAAAGAAAGGCAAGCATGCCACAGTCATCCTGAGAGATGTTTGTATCGTCACTTAGAGCTCAGTCCCACACTGCTGGTCTGGCATTTGGCACAGATGACAGGGGAAAACATTTCAAGCAAGGGAAGGGACAGGAACCTTTTAAATTGATAAATAAGTTTGTGAAAATAAACTAGTTAACATTGACAAGCTTTAGAGATGTTAAAATATCCAAAAAAGCAAAAAATTTCAATCTCATTCTCAGTTTCCTTTACTGGGTCCCCTCTGCCTTTTTGCATCCTGATGTCAGGGATCTGGCTCTTCAGTCTCTGCTTGTCAGGAGGACGCCATGCTGAGGGGTAAGAGACTCCCTTGTTCCTCTAGCCCAGCAGAACTGGAGGAAATTTCCTGAAACTCACCACTATCTTCAGTGCTGAGATCTGACTAAAGGCAACAAATCCATTTTTTCCTTCCTTGCAACAAGCTGTAACTCTTCACAGATGCCTGCTGTCTCATCAGTGTCCTCCAACAGGCAGCTTCTTCTGTAATTCCCTTTTCAGCTAACTTGCTTGTGTTGAATAACCTTGAATTTACTGTCACACCATCTGCAAGAAGGAGAGGGCCACAAACTCTCCTACACTCCCTCTGGAGCAATTTCATACAGCCACTTATCTTTCCAGAATTCCTTGCTGTAACTGCCTGCCTGGAGTGTGTAGCCCCAAATCTCTTTGGTTAGAGGGGTATATAAGCAAGGCATGGCAGAAGATGGAACCTACATTACAGAGGTCACATTTTTTTCTGAGGCAAGGGAATACTCATTCAGCCAGCTCAAAAATACTCTGTGACTGAATAAAATCTGAAGAAACTGAAGAAGAGATTAGAGGACCAAATCCCAGGCAAGGGAAAACAAGCAGTTGTGATGGTTAATAGACACAAGGACAGCTCATAGGAAAAGAATAATGAGACATGGAGCATGATGTAACAGAAACAGGCCAGATGGCAGTACAGCTGTGGGGAAACTCAGCTAGCTCTGAAATGAGTCTTCAGTTATTCCGACTGCTGACTGTAGACCCAAGCCACTGACAGCAAAACAAGCTCTGCTTGTCTCAAGCAAGTGGCAGTTTGTTAACAATTACCCAATTGAAAGCAAAGTGGAGCAGGTGATAGTAAGAAATCTGCTATGGCACATCTGATGAAGAGCCATTCAAGAAAGTCCATGGCCTCTCTTTCTTTCTATGACATCGATTTAGAGATACTTTAGAAAGTAGAAATATAACTTAACCATAAATAACTCAACAGCTAATAACTTTGCTTGGTATGGGATTATCCAGTTGACATCAGTTCCAGGAAATCTTTTGAAGTCATGCAATACCTGCATGGATGACTCAGTGTGAAAACAGGAAAACTAATCCATAAATAGTTTGAAAAATATAGTAGTATGGAATTTCTGTGATACCTGTGGATGCTTGTAGTCTACCAGTGAGAAAAGCCACAAAGGAAAAACTTGAAACTAGTCCAGGTTAATTCTCATGTGAATCAGAATAATTCTTCAGAAACACCAATGCTCTCAAATTACTAACTTTCATGCTAGAATTCACCAGCTACCAGCTACTCAATATACAGCATGGTGCTGTTCTTACAGTAACAAGAGTTAAATGGAGCAGCGTTTCAGTTTTAGAACAGTGTGCTGAATGTATGTACCAGAAGTGTCTTCTGGGAAAGTGGACTATGGAACCACATGCCAGTCTCCAAAGGAGTGAAAAATAAGAAGTGGCAATGACTTCAAGAGACTTTGCATACAAGTTCCTAGAAATAGTGCAAACTCTCTAATTACCTAAAAGCAAGTTGTAGTGAGGTGGGGGTCAGTCTCCTGAGTAACAAGCAATAGGACAAGACAAAGCGGCTTTGAGATGTGCCAGGGGAGGTTTAGATTGGATATTAGGAAAAGATTCTTCACCAAAAGGATTGTCAAGGATTTGAACAGGCTGCCCAGAGAAGTGGTTGAGTCCCCACCACTGGAGGTGTTTAAAAGACATGTAGATGAGACACTTGGGGACATGGTTTAGTGGTGAATTTGGCACCACTGCTGGGCCAATAGCTGGACTCAATAATCTTGGAGATCTTTTCCAACTTAAATGATTCTGTGATCCTATGATTCTATTATTTAGGTGATTCTCTGGGATTTAAAGAAAAAATCTGCAGCTGATATAAAAATACACAGAATATTGCTGTTTCTGCCTCTGGTGCTGGAGAAGAACTTCATGCACAAGAAAGGCAGAGTTCGGTGCCAGAATATTCAGAGGAATTTAATATTCATCAAAAAACACCAGCTGAATGGTTTCCCTAAGTAATGCCATTAGTCTGCAATTCATTGCCATTCTCCCATGCAGTTGAAATGGTTTTCAGGGGATCATGACAAGTGTAACAGACAAGTGCTTGCCCTTGAAATATTCGTGGCTGAATGTCATTCAGATGGGAGATCAACTGTCCACCACTGTATGAGCAGCACTGAGGAATGCAGAAAGAATGCAGTGGTTTTCCCCATCTGATTAAATCTTCCCACGTGTATGATCTATTTTTGCTCTTTTTGCCTTGCAGCCTATTGAAACATCACAGGACATTTATGTGTCCCAAAAGCAGATTGCTTTATTATTCGCACTGCTTTATCATCATGCTCCTCATCTACACAGAAAAGGAACTGCTGTTCTTTTTCATTGAGAAGCATCAGCTGTTTGTTATTGACTCTGTTATACATGATTTAAAAATCTCTGGAATTATTTACTTACTATTAGTTCTCCCTCTCCAATATCATCCTTCACCAAAACTTCTGATTGTAATCTACACTGTTCAGCTGTAGGAATGAATGACACCTTACGAGAAGGATTAGCCATGTGATACGAGCTCTATGTGTTTTTTACTGTTTTTTTACAAAAAAACCAAACAAACAAACNAGAAGCATCAGCTGTTTGTTATTGACTCTGTTATACATGATTTAAAAATCTCTGGAATTATTTACTTACTATTAGTTCTCCCTCTCCAATATCATCCTTCACCAAAACTTCTGATTGTAATCTACACTGTTCAGCTGTAGGAATGAATGACACCTTACGAGAAGGATTAGCCATGTGATACGAGCTCTATGTGTTTTTTACTGTTTTTTTACAAAAAAACCAAACAAACAAACAAAAAAAAATTAACTAATTGAGTATGGTATAAGAATGAATGAAGTGAATATCTACCATAGCATTTTGTCAGCTCCTTGGGAGCTAACAAACTGTCTTCCCTGATGCTATGGGCAATACCATCTTAAATACCCTAAGCTTCTTTACCATGAGAGGTTATTCTAGAGTTACGAGAGCTACTTCCAGGAACATCTGACATGGTGCATTTCTCTCCAAAATTCCATGTTTTCTTTTCCAGCTATTACTCTTAAAGGAAGCCATCACAAAGGAAAAAGGGAACCGTTACTTTTTAAAAGTAATGGCATGATCTTGTATTGTGCTCCCTTGAAAGAGCACTGACCAGTTATATCAGTTACATTAAACAGATTTCTGTCAGACTGCTAAGCAAGGGGGGAAAATTAACAAAAGATTAGGGGAGCAAAAGAATAGATATGGGAAGAAAATACTAGGAAAGATTTAAAGGAAGACTGAAGTTCCCAGGTAAAGCCTTAATATACTGCTGGGATCACCAGAGCATGGCATGGTTATTCAGAGAGCTGAACCAGTTCACCGAGACACTCTCTGTTATTTTTATACTGATTAGAGCCAACTGAAGGGTATAAAAGGGCTTACAAGGCATGGCTGCGTACGATATCTGAGAACAAAACTGAGGAAATCAGGTGTAGTCCCGTTTTTGTAATTCAGCCTGAATTAGACAAAATCCCCACTGTGAGCCTAGAAACCATTTAGAAAGAGAATATTCATGTCTCTCTCTAGTCATAAATCATAATGCTCATTTTTAAAAGTTGTCTATAAGCCTCAGATTGGCATGACTATAAACTATTTAGATTATGTAAGCTTAGACTTTGCCTCAAAATGAGCAAGCAAAAAGAAGAAACATATATCAAAACCTCATTCCCCACTTCTAAACTCAATTTGGTAAATAGAACCAGCCATAAATCCTGCAAATGTTCTTGACTGGTTCTTTTTCATTACACTTTATCACCCATAAAGTCTGGGTTATCAGCGGACACACACACATACTAATAAAGAGGAAGAACTTTTACAGCCACTAGAATGTGAATTAGGAATGTTATGTTTGATTTAGAGTTTGATGCAGAAGGAACAGATTTTACCTCTGCATTACTGGCTCAATGCTGTTGCTTTGCAGCTAGGTTGGTATTTTCCACTTCAGGAAGAAAAAAGTTACTGCCATACTGCAGTTTCCGTCCACTAATTTTCTGTTGCAAGGGGACACTTAGACACCCACTGTTCAATAGTATCACCCCCTTTCACCATAAATCATCTCTCTCATTCCCCTTGTGGAAGTCTTTGCTGCGTACAAAATCTCTACAAACTTTTTCTCTAACACCTCCATGAATTTCTGTTCTATCCAACTGTTCACTGTTTACAAAAACCCCTCTCCTGAGGATAAAGATAAATATTTCATTATCTACAGCTCTCTTAGAAACCTAGAAGGGAATACTAGGCATGGTTTTCCTGGACAGACTCTGATCTCCACACACATTGTCTTTTGAAAACATAAATAAAATCAAGCCCAAACAAATGATCTACTTTATTGCAAGAATAACCTCAATTTCAATATAAGGCCGTAAAGAAGATTACTAATTGTGTTGAAGATCTAGGTCCTTCATGATCTGAAATCCTGAAGAACTTCTTAACTGGTGTAAGAAGTAACTCCAGCTGATCTACAGGACCATGGAGGGCAGTAAGGAATTTTACCTTTAGTTAAAGAGTGAAGAAATATACTGCCAGTTTTAGCTATGGCCTGCAGTCTTAGTCTCCATCTTAGTCCCTTTTATGAATGTATTGTCACATAGACTTCTCATGAAATAATTCCACTGAGCAGGGTTTGTTTTATAATGTCACTGAATAAATTGTGTTCTTACACAGAAACTGTCATCAGAGCTATCCCATAGAAAGCTTCATACCTGCATGTGCTTCTCAGCATACACAATAACCACACTATTATCTACAATTAAAAAGAGATACCAGTCCTGTGACTTCTAAATTACAGCTGAAACAGAATTTGTGGTGGAATAAAGGATAGGCATCCTGCACCGAGCAGCAAGCAGTAGCAAGAATTTTTAGCTATTTTCAAGACCAGAAAAAGCACCTTTCCGTCTTCTTACAATTAGAGCCTGTTTCACTGAGCCAGTGGCCTTTGTGGAATTGTCTCTTGCCCTACTTCCTTACTCTAAGGGATGTCACCTCTGTGGGTGAATAAGGTTGATTATCTTTCCTCAATAGAGAACTATTTTTAAAATTTTTTTTAGGGAACCCTGTTAATTATCCATGCAGACTGATGGCAGCTGAAGCAGACCCAGGAGTCAGGTCCTACACACATTATTAAGGATTCCTTTCAGGACAGGAAACCAGCTTGTTACTCTTCCTTTGTTAAGTCACTTTCCTGGGTGATGAAATGAGCTAAATGGCAGGTGCTGGTATGCGTAGTGGAAGTGTGCGTAGGAACAGGAAAAGTGGATGAAAGCTGCTACAATAAAGAAGAAATTAAAAGAAGCAGCAGTGCCATGAGGACAGGAAAGAATTAAGCAGCAGATTTAGGGTGACGGGCATGATGATGCTATAAGAAAAGAGGAAACAACATGCAGTTCAGCATACATAAGTTATGCATAACCATAAAATGGGAATCGAAACAGCCATCATTAGAATGCCTATGAGGTGATGCATTTCCTACGGGATATAAGGTAACAAAGCAGGAAAATAAGTGGCAACCGTTTTTAAATACTTTTCACCATTTCAAGTCAAATGAATTTTTTTGTATTTACCAGATGCCACTTTTTTGAGAGCTTACTTGGTATATGGGGAGACAGATTATCTGTATATAAAGTCCACGTAACAGCGACTTACTGAATATGTCTGGTATAAAATCCATTTTGGAACCTGTTTTATATATTGAGACGCGGCAGAAACCTCTTTATTCTGCTCTAAATGCCTCCTTGAGCTTAGTGGAATACGGGGCCGTCTGGGTGAACAAACAGCGGCTCTGATGTGAAAATTCTGTGTGCTTCCTAAGACTTTTGGGACCAGCAAGGATAGGCTTTCAAGCCACGACTCCGCTTTCCCGGTGAAACGTGAAGATCAGTGTTTCCGCTCCCGGGGGCGGGGGAGGGAGACAGGTGTGGTCGGGCGGGGCTGGGGACAGGACGAGGGGGCACCCCACACGTGCACGGGGACCAGCCGCGGAGGGCGGAAGGTGCCGGCGGCCGGAGCCGAACAGAGCCCGATTTGATCTCCCCGAGGGGGGCNTCCAGTTCTGGACTCCTCAGGATAAGAGAGGCTTGGAGCTCCCAGAGAGGGTCCAGTGGAGGGCCACGAAGATGATGAGGAGTCTGGAGCATCTCTCTTATGAGGAGAGACTGGAAGCTGGGCCTGTTTAGTCTAGAGAAGGGAAGACAAAGAGGGGGTCTTTTAAGTGCATATAAATATCTCAAAGGCAGGTGCCAAAAGGTTGGTGCCGGGCTCTTTTTGGTGGTGCCCAGCAGTGGCCATAAACTAAAACACAGGAAGTTCCATCTCAACACAAGGAAGAATTTCTTTACATCAAGGGTGTCAGAGCACTGGAACAGGCTGCCCAGGAAGCTTGTGGAGTCTCCCTCTCTGGAGACATTAAAAATCCACCTGGACACATTCCTGTGTAACCTGCTCTAGGTGACCCTGCCTTGGTAGGGTCATTGGACTAGACGATCTCCAGAGATCACTTCAAATCTTAACAATTTTCTGATTCTGTGAAATGCGATCCTAGGTGCTCCCAGTGTGAAATGCCACAGCCCAAATGTGAATATTCAGTAGGCCACAGTTGAGATGTTACCTCCAACCCTGGTTCACTCATGTGATTCTGGTCACTCACACTCAAATACAGGTGAACTGGGATTTGCATACCTGCTGAGAAGACTTAAAAGCAAGATAAGGAGGATGGAAGCTTTTGCAAAACAAAAGGAGAGGGAAGAACACTGCATACTTAGCTATCTGGAGCTCTATCAGTTCATGACAAGTTATATATATATATATATCTACTTGCAGTGGCAGGAAAACAGGACTTGAGCAGGGTGTCATTTCCAGCCTTCTGATAGATGGACCAGGGGTGTCTAGATATCTCAGTGATAAATCATGCAAATAAGTAAATACACAAACAGTAATGGCATTCCCAATGAACTTATGCAGGGGCCTCCAACAGCTGTGCAAATGTGAATACCAGACACATATCTATCACTCAGCAAAAAGCTAAGCAGGAATTATTGGCTTCATGTTGAGCTGGGAACACTAATGTACAGAGAGGCTGAGAATCTGGTATGAGTCTATTCCACAGGTTTTCTTGTCAGTAACCAGAAAGCTTCATTGGGCTGAACTAGCAACACACAGAAGATCTGGAGTGCAACACCCATGTAAAAAACTTTCCTAGAGCAACAAGAAAGGGGTCTATGCCACCACTGCTTAAGGTGGGATGAGGACCCTGTCAGTTTCTCGGGAGTGGCCTATGTGGTACTGTAATACTGTATTCTTTATATCCCAAGGATAATAGAAAATAATCAGAAGCTTCTCTGTCAATTAAAGCAGCCTTGAAGTGGCTCTATATTTTGCTTGGGCACATCACAACAATGGAATAGTGTTTCCCCTGAGTGAAAGAACCATGTAACTGAAAAAAAAAAAAAAGTGAGTAAGAGACAGAACTGAAAGAAACCACAGTAACCCTAAATTCCCTTTTACCACAGTAAATGCAAGTCTTCATTTACATTCAACCAGCAACAAAAATTGCTTTCCATCAGCCATCCTTCACTGGCCCACACTTCCCAGATACTTATCCACGCTCTCAGCACAAGCCTGTATCTACAGGCAACCTAGTGAAAAGGCAGACACTTGCCTTTGCTAAAAAGCAGACACTTTCCTTTCCTTTTTATGGGCCACTTTCCTTGGCCCATAAAAAACCACAAAACAAAACCAACCAACTAGCAAAACTCAGTGACAGGCTTTAAAGAGTTCATCAAAGAAAAAGTGTTGGTCTACCTGTGTAGGCACTGTCCTCATAACAAAGGCCAGCTCTCAAAATACATATCTGCTGTAGGGAAAAAGGTGAAGTCTCTCCCTGGTCTCACGCAGTCCTTCATGCCCCACACCCCAACCCAATGATCTCAGGCAAAGCTAAAACACAAATCTTTTCATCTAGAAACCATCATTCTCCCATTATACCTGAATTGTGGGCTGAAAAAAAAATTGTAGAGAGCAAACAATGCATCAGTTTAAAAATAGGTTCTCTGCTGTTTTCACTTTTCCCGCACAGGTTATATTTCTGTTCCTTGAATACCCAGCTTCTTCCCTGAAGCATTAGAGGAGCCCAGCAGAGCCCCTGCACTTTAACTTTCTAGCACTTCTGATACCCACAGCACTCCACTTAGTGGGAAGTTGGACCTGACTTTCCTTCATGATGCTGGGTAAACCTTGGGAGTCTATCCCAGTTCTTTCATTGGTTTGCTACAGGGTTTGTGGAAGTGAATTCCTTTTTCTTAGTTTTCTCCACTGGAAAAATAATGGTTCATTTTAGTCTCATGATGTTTGAGTGTCTCCTGAGTCATGAAAGGCTGTCAGTCAACCAGAGAGAAGACATTTCCCATGGAATGGCATCTGTTTACATAAGTTTTATTGCATAAGTTTTATTGCAGGTGAGTTGTCGAACAGCTTCAGCTCATAATTTTTAATGCTATCTATTTATGTTTCTGCAAACAAATCTCCACATTTCCTTTGCCGGGGAAATGAAATGAAAGAAAAAATTTTTAAATGGCTTTAAGCAACCTGTTTCCTACAGCAGACATAATTTTTCCTTTCTGTGAGGCATTCTTCATGACACAGCATACATAGCAGAAAACAATTCTGGGCTGGACTCTGTAGCATTGCTGTTGAGTCACATCATTGCTAGCAGCCACCAAGTGAAATGGCTGTGGAAATCTTTTCCTGGACCTGTATAAATGATGTCAAATGCAAAGCATTGTATATTGTCTTCTTTTTCACATGTTCTAGGCTTCACATTTTGACACAAACATATAATTTCCCCACTTTTCTAGGCAGTAGTCGTATTTAGGCCTGCATCAAACAATTCTATAAACTTACGTGAGGCCAAAGCTTGTCCTAAATAACTAAGAATGACAGGTAGGAAAACGTATTTATTTTGAATTTATGAATGCTGGATAGAGCTATAAAATTGCTGAACTGTGGAAAGGTTAATACTGTAGTAAATCAGCAATCTTCTACCACAGCTGGTGTCATATAACTCCCTGAAAAGGGAAAAATGTCTAAGTGAGTCATTGCCATTAACAGTCTTCCATTTTAAAAGGACTGAAGAACTGTCTTAGAAGAAATGTATGACTGCCCTTGCACCCAGTGGTCTGCAAGAGTTGGAGATGTGTCATGGAAAAATCCCAGAAAAAAAGAAGGAACAAAGAGCAGGAAGTGGCTTTTGAAAACAAGGATGTTAAGAGTTCAAGGAACTCAAAGGAGCACACTTTGACCAAGGGAAGTCTTTTGACCATTGTACTACGAGAGGGAAAATGTAGCAAGTTCTGAGAGAAGGAGATGGGGTTTGGAGTATACACAGAAAGTGTCAGCCTCCTTCTTGGGAGGGAAGAGGCAGGAGAGAAAAACATGAAGCCGAGCAAATTCTTCATGTCACAAAGGAAGTACATGTGTGAAAAAGATGAGGCACTGGAATATGGCACTTACGGAGAGATGCAGGAACTCAGAACACCTGCAGTGAAATATTTCCACTGAAACTAAAAGGCATGCGTCTCCCTCATTGGTGGAACTGGACTTCTTGGGTTTTTTACCCAAGAAATCTGAAAAGCTGTGGATCTTTGGTTTGCTGTTTTTCAATTTCAAGGGCTTGCTTTCTTCTGTCTTCCAGTTTCCTCCATATTCAATCTCACCGTATTAGGATGACTGTACTAAATTACCTGGTCTTGGCCATTGGTCTCACTTCCAAAGTACTCTCCAGGCAGATTAGCATTAGGGTTAAGCTACAGCCATCACAATTTGTCTGTTCATAACCACCTACTGAGGCTGCATCTCCCTACAGAAAGCAGAATAAGTTCTGGGCTGTGATAGGAACCTAGAAAACAAGGTAAAATAGTAATGGGGAAAGGAGCATCTTCACGTTAACCTTCGAGATGATGATTTCCAGTTGTGAGTTTACACCGAATCAGAACAGAGCACAATTTAGGAATGTGTTTCTTCAGTATTGACGTGGGGCTGAAATGACCATAGCTACACCCTTTCACAGTGAAACTTCTGTTTTCTCTTCCCCTTGTGAGGTAAACTGAGCAAGCAGAGGGGTGAAATGGCCCTGCTTTGGCTCCCCTGTGCAACCCTCAAGCCCCAGTGAAGGCTTGCCAAGCATCGTCTCAGGTTTTCAGTGCTGATGCACTGAGGACTGGCAGGCAGTTCAGTGCCCTGTTCTCTAAGCAGTGGCAATGGGAAGGAAGAAGAGGCACTACTGGTTAGTTAATCGCTTTTTATGGACTGGCAGGGCTGTACCCTTTCTTAGTGGTCAGAGGGATAAGAGCATCTCAAAGTTTTAGGGGAAGGATGGTATCAGAGACTTATAGGTGGGGAACAACAAAGCAACAAAACAGTGG
Organism: Oxylabes madagascariensis; assembly: GCA_013400675.1. Lineage (NCBI taxonomy): Eukaryota > Metazoa > Chordata > Aves > Passeriformes > Timaliidae > Oxylabes > Oxylabes madagascariensis. The sequence goes on along the minus strand of VYZR01041436.1, from coordinate 45,216 downwards.
TGCAGCTGCCCCTGGTTTTTCATTATCTCCACACTGGCATTAGAAGCAAAGCGAAACCATGAGAACTGAGCCATCGAATAAAAATGCTCATTGATGTAAATTAAAGCACTTTTAATCACAGGTGAAATTTGTGCTTTTTAACTGTCCAGAGAGTACTGTTATTGATGCCCTAAGCACTTCTTGTGTAAGAGCGATAACGTCCCAATGTGTTTGATTAAAGAAGGAATGTTTGCCAATAACAACAGACACAAAAACTGAAGCCAAAACTTTTAAATGAACACACAATGCTTTCAGATATGAGGGCCATGTTAAACCATGACTTAAAATTGGCAAGAGCTATTTCTTAAGAACCCTGTCTCTTGGTGACATTACTCATTAATTCAGTCTTTTGCTGTTGACTCATTCAGACTCTATCTAAACAGGGAGAAGCTCACATGCTTCTCTTTTCAGCTACGAAATGTAAACATTTTTATGAAGGCAAAAATTGTGGTTAACATGCGACATGCTTGAAAATACATTGGAAGTCTCATGACTTAGCTGAAAGTAGCTGACAGGAAGCAGAAGAAAATAGGAGCTCTCCCAAGGCATTAAGTATTTATCTCTATACCAAACATATGCTTCTGTATCCAAGGCCTGTATTCAGGCATGAGGTCTCAGAAGAAAAAGCCAAGTGATGCCTCTTCACAGTTCAGCAGAAAGCCTAGTAGTAAGTAGCAATCCAGTAATAAGGATCTCACCTGAGAGATGAGGAAACAGCCTAATTTAGAGAAGGGACAAGTTGTGCCTTCCATCTCTTAGTGAATGTCCTAATCCATAGGCAATAGATAATTCTAGGATTGGAGCTTCTCCTTCTGTAGCAACTTCTGTTGTGAATCAGATAGTAAATATGGCATTGAGAAAGGCAGAAGGAGCCTGGCCTTAGAACTAGCTGACAAGAGTGGTCTTCCAGGAAGTCTGAGACTCCTGACACTCTGGCCTTCTGGACTCAGTGTGTAATCTTGCACAAAGCTCTCTTGTAAGCCAGGTGAGTACTTTGGCTACCATGCCTCGACTTACCAGATCCACCTGGAACAGATTTGTCCTGTTCCATTAATATTGCAATATTCCAACAGGGGATTTGGTTCATCTGCACCTGCATCCTAATGGTCTGTTTTCCCTCTGACCTAGTTAATAGACCTAAAACTTTGATTATCTAGATCAAGCTCAGATGCATGCAAAATTGGAAAATCTCAGCATGCTATTTAAAGAAAAAAAAAAAAAAAAAAAAGAAGAAGAAGAAGAAGAAACGTTTGCTTTCTAGAAAGTTCATGGTTTCATTTTCATGGTTTCATTTGATACAGAATTAAGAAATACCTTCCAGACTTCAGAAATTTTAATGGCATTTTAATGGAAAATGATTTCTTTACAGTTGCAGTGCTGTTGTGGACAACTGTAACAGAAATGCTAAGAGTGGTATGAATGCACATTGAGTGTGGAAATTCTGAAAGAGACTCAGCCACTATGGTCCCAGCCACCACGCTCCCAGCCACCATCCTCCTAGGGCAAGTCAGGAGCATCCCAGGACCTCTGTGTCATTATTGCAGTGAATTAAGCCTGCTGATCCTAGGACTTTGATCCAGGCATGTCTGCATGCACCCATTTTTCAGTCATCTTGGGTACATTCACCTCCTCCTTTGCCTTAGGAAAAGATTCTGGCCTACTTTGGCCAGAAAATTTGTGCATCCATTTTCTATGCTGTCCCTCAGAATTCCAAAAGCAAGAGTTTAGGTGCTTGACTGTAGTGAATCTAAAAGAAGACAACTCTAACAATCCCATGGATGACTGAGGACTGTCTTAATGCAAGTATTACATAAATGAATAATGTCTTCAGTCCTAACTCTTTGTCATGCACAACAACCAGTAGATGGAGCTTATTTACCAGCACTGGAGGAACCAAAGAGTCTCAATTCCAGCGGTTTTTTTGGACAGTAAATAGCAGCAAGTCACACTGATGATAAATGTATTGTACTACACCTTACAGTGCACATCTTAATGTACAGCAGTGGCCTTGGTTGTCTCATTTTGTCAGTTCTTGAGTTAAAGAGATAACCCCTTGTGTCATGGATCTCAAGGTCCCCAATACAACTGAAAAAAGAATGACTAGATTCATGTACCTTAAAATGTCCTTGTTTACACACTCAACAAAAAATCTGTAAGAAATCCTTCCTTCTTTTTCCACCTTAAAACTTGCTGACTGCAAAGCAGAACCTCAGACTTAGATTAGAACAGATTCTCCTATTACCGAGAGTTCAGGGATATAAATCTTTTCCATCTGGAGTGGTCTCACAATATAGTTTTTATGACTGTGGCTCACCCTTTCCGGAGTGCTTTTTCCCTTGAATTGCTAGACAGTGCTCTGGAGTGAGGGCAAAACCAAGCCCTGTGGCCAGGGGGAGTAAGGAAGCCTCCATCCATGTGTGCTGGCTCCATAGGGCAGGGCAGAGCAGAGCAGGGCAGAGCAGGGCAGGGCAGGGCAGGGCAGAGCAGGGCAGCACATTCCCAGGAGGAACACCCTTACTGGCTACTTCAAAAGTTTGGGGGCTAACCTGTGCCTTAGATACTGCTGCCCTGCATCACTGCTCTTAACCCAGACTAAAATGACTCAGCACCTCCTGTTGCTCTAGAACAGCAACTCCAAACCTTGTGTGGTATATTTTTCTGCAGCAACCAATGGTGGACAGCAGTGTCGGAAAACACACAGAAAAAGCAGGCCCCTTCACTCTTAGAGTACATGGGCTCCTTATATAAACCTTTATCAGTCATTAGATGCAGCATCCACATATGTTTATTTCTAAACCAGAAGCTGACTTGTGGCTCATTTGTCTCAAAATACAGTAAGATAACAGTATGCTTTTTGGATCTCCGCTTTTTTTAAACAAAAGGTTAAGTCACTTTAACTACAGACTTTGTGTATGTGTGTGTGTGAAATGTGTATATGGACTAAGATATCTGAGCATTTGTGTGAAAATTTTTTAAAAAGTGTTTTTTAAATGAAGTGGTTTTTTTCCTCTTATCGTAATTTTCTGGCTGTCAGAAAACCTTTTCTTTCTACATTTTCCAATTCCATTTCAAAAAGGAACTTATATAAGAAAATATATTAAAAAAAAAAAAAAAGAAAATGAAAAACAATTAGCACATTTCAACCATCTCATTTAAGAATGCTGCAGATTTTACTTGGGCATTTCCTGCCTTGAAATCTATTTTGGCATTATCACACAGAGGTGAGTAATCTGCTAAGAGTACTTCCTGCTCCAAGGATCCCTCTGGGCTATGAAGAACTGGTTTAGGATTGACACATTGGCTTTTCTCCCAGCTCCAGCATCCAGGGAAGATGAGAAGCCCAGCCAGCAGTCACTAAGCTTGGAGTAGTCTCTTCACAGCACCTTAAGAGGGGCAACACAAATGACCCCAGCCCTGGGGAGGCTCCAGCTCACACTAAGCGTTGTTGTGGCCCCTGCAGGACTCCAGAGTGTGGCCCCAAAGGTAACCTGACAATTTTGCTCCCATTCCTGCAATCCTTCACCTCCTGCCTGCAGTGCACAAACCGAGTAACAGCGTAAAACCCTTTAGGTTCCTCTTCAGCACTAGGCTATAGAAGCCAAATTTCTTCAAATTTTTTTTTTTTTCTTTTTCACAGTGAAAACTGGATATACAAATCAAAACCAGTACTGCTGGCTCTTAAAGATTCTGTTGTAAGTCACAGACACCAATCAAGGAATCACACAGTAAACACTTTCAAGTTTCTAGCACTCATAGTTATGAACACTCCAGAACAAAAAGCCTAGAAGCCAGATAATGATTCAAAATGCTCTAAGGCTCTTAAAAAGAAAAATCTCATGAGTTTTAAGCCAATCATGATCCTAGAATCTGAGTCACGATTTTTGAATATTTACCACAGGTGGGGAAATCACTGGTTTTGTAGCACTAAAAATGTGGTGGGTGCAATCCTGAATAAGAGTGGGGCACAAGCAGCCTCGTAGGAGCAGCCAGGACAGTGAAGGACAGCACAGACAGCAGAGGTTCCAACATTTTTTAGATTTTGCAGCCCCTGTGACAGGTTAGGCACTTAGAGAGGGTTTTGAGAGTGGCAACATCACGTCCACCTCATAGCAACAGCACATCCGTGGAGAACTTCATCCTCGCTCCCTTAAAATTCGTTGCCTGGCTCCTTGGTATCCAAACAAAGTTTGCTTGATGTACCAAAAAGAGTACTGCTTGCTTGACTGATGTGTCAACTACAAGCTCTTTTAATGACTTTCAAACATGGTGCCTCATTTTCTAAAATAAAGCAGTTTCTAAAGTTTTGGTTGGAGACAGTTTGAAACTTTTGAGTATCGAACCAGAAACTCCTGAGGACTAGAAGTATAGCCTTAGAGATCAGTCACTTTCTACCTTACATATAGGTACTCACTGGACATAATCATCAGCTAGTATATCCCAAAGCACACTCTTCAAATTAACACAGTAACAAGTAACAGACTGTCTTTGATTTTCACGGGTTTGTTGTCTGGGTTTTTTTTCCCCTCCTGGCATATAGCTTTCAGATGTAAAGTTACCTGTTACCAACTACAATTTTACAAAGGAAAGAAATTTGGTTTCTTTGAGGGTCTCAATAGCTGCCAGTCACTAAAGTAAGAATTAGATGAGAACAAACATCTATCAGAAAAGCCCTCTCCTTGCTCAAAAGAATGGCATTTTCTCTAAACATGCTGTGTTTTGAGTCCTTTCAAATGTTTCCATTATTCCAAAACCAAAAAAATCCTTGAATTGCAAACAAAACAAATGAAAATTGTCAAAAGAACCTTTGGAAGAAATGCACATCTCTCTTTTCATGTGAATATGTGAGTGCTCACTGTCAAGGATCAGGAGTTCCTCAGACATGCAGTGCTCAAAATAATCAGATCCTTTTAGGCATCACAGTAGGCTTTAGCAGTTGAATTGTTGAGTCACTGGAAAAGAAACATTAACTATGTGGGAGATGGTGTTGTATGGAAAATCATGCTGTGAAAGGCCAGTGTCCACAAAGGAGACAGAGGAGCCCTGCAAGAATCAACTTCATTCAAATAAAGGGAGAGAGGCCACCAGGCTATACACCCATGGGGCCTCTCCTGAGTTTTTGGAGGATGCAGTTTCCTTTTATCCTAAATTCCCAATCACATGTTGCTCTCCTTCCTTCCCCGTTGGCTGAGGTACTAGGAAGATACACCTACTGCATTTTTCCCCCTTAATATGTATCCCCCCTCATCACACATTGTATGACCATTAAAATTTGTTTTAAGCTGACCAGAGAAGTTAATATTCATAAGTCTCTTAAGTCAGCACATTTTCCCCCCAAAGTTCAGGAGTTCAGCCTGTGCTTGGTTCTCCAACAAACTTGTGCAGCTTGATTTTCATAAAGACACTGACATCTATTCTTACAGAATCTTAACAGGTTCTTTTGGATCAAGTCACTTGTGAGGATAGGAACACCCATTTCTCCTGTCAGTGTCCTAATGACTCCCTACTCCATGCTTTGTCACAAGAGGAAGGAGCTGATCCTGGCATTTCAAAAGCTGTTGCATTTTCTCTTTGATTGAGGTGTAGATACTTTCTTGGAAAAGTAGTATCTTTGGAAAATTGTGCCAAAAGGAGCTGGCACTCTCTTCCATCTTTATTAATGGCCATGCATAAATTACAGATTGTGTTTCTCTAGGTTCAGAGACACTTTTCACTGTGGATGACAGTAGTTGCTGTAGTTTAGGTGTGAAAAAAGATAGTGGTATTGATGTGATTTTGGCTCAGTGTGGATCAGGTTTTAAAATCTGTGCCTGGGGATCTTCAGTAACCTGAAGAAGATAAGAGATTTCAGAAATGGATGCTTTGTCCTCTTGGTTAACATGAGTTAGTGAGAAGGCTCATTGCAGGGAATGCTTTGAAGCTGGAATCATTACTCTGAGCACTAAAATCTGTTGAGAACCCTCCTCTGCCAGCAGAGGTCATGCCAATATTTCCTTGCATGTGGAAATCTTTGCTCTTCTTTTGCTAATTCTCTAGCATCAGAACATATGTAGTGTTGGTATCCATCTTAAAAAAAGTGTTAATTTCCTGGGATTCTTCACTGCCAGCCACCTCCTGCCAAGGATTTTTACATTTACTTAGAGGACAGGTTCCATACCTGCCATGTGAGCTGAACTCTGGCTGCCTCTGGCTGCCCATATCTGTGAGGTTGCTGATGTTCAGTAGTTGCTCTTTTCAGTGTCTAAAGATGCCTGAGAAACCAAGGCCATTTCCTCACAGTCAGGCAGTCCTTGCCCCAAAGAGCTTATGAAGCAGAAACTTTAGAGAGAAAAGAAAGAAGTTTTTTCCCTGTTCTTGCTGACTGACAGAGTTTGGTTGACATGATACTCAGCTGTCATACAGGCAGAGGGGAGCAAGAAGCATAAAGCACAAATGTGGCTCTAGCACATGTAACTTCTTTATTGTGGGCAACCCAAGAGTGACCCTGCCCTTCAGCACTCAGTGTGGCAGGACATTCACTGTTAACCACTTTTTGGTCAAGTTTGACAACTGTGTTAGGATGAGGGCCTAGGAATCTTGATGTTTCTGTCAGGGAGAAAATCTGCTCATATACAAGTGACGCCACCTGCCTTTTGTGAAATTTCAGGGCAAACTCCAGTTTGTAAATTGTGTATTTACACAAGATGCCAACACAACCTTGATATGCTGCTCTGTGACATTTACCTTGCTCATCATGTTTTTTCAAGTCACAGTGGGGAACACTGAGAACACTACAGCACAAGGAAATAATGTCCGGAAAACTGCCTGGGTTTTTGAAGGAACTCAGTTCTTTATTAGGGAAACACTGGGAATATAATGACTTTTCTGTCCTTTGGTGTGATTAAGCACATCAATGCTCTGTGTTTAAGGGCACACTGGTAACTCAGATGTTCTGGTATTTGAAGCTGTAGGATATATGTCAGTTTAAATCCAGATAGCCAGGGATTAGTATAAAGGCTTATTTTAATACAGAAGCCACACAGGATTAAAGGAACTGCTTGCTTTTCTTCTCATACAGAAAGGGTGAAAATAACTCCTGAAGAGCTCAAGATTTATGCATCATTTAAGTCCTGTTCTGATGCTGCTAAGTAGAGCATTGTGATGTATCTCTGCATAAAGGTGACCTTAGCACAGCAGGAGTACCCCAAGGTGTTTATCTGGCCCCTGCCAGGACATGTGAGAGAACTGAAACTCTTCTTAAAGGCAGATTTATAGCACCAGCAAGAACCTGATTAAGCCATGAATTCTCCAATGGTTTTCTGGCAAAACCCTCAACATAAGTATTTTATTTAAATATTTATTGAGTTCTGTACTGTGTCTCGTAAAAGGTATTTGTATTATTTAAATGTCTTCCACATGACTACTTTTGAATCCTGCTTCTAATCTAACCCTTTTAATCAAGTTCTCTTTATTTTAAATTAAACCTCTACATTGGGATTATACAGTTTATTGCTGATTTATATCCTAAATCATTGGCTTTCTACAGTTTTCCAAATTAAGACCCAGGCTGCCAGAGACTGGCATGATGGAGTTTCTGCTGGAGCCTGCCTGCCAGCAGATGTACAGCAGTCTTCCGTGGACACATGAGATTAAACTCCCTTTAAGGCCAGTAGCACTGTTCCCCTGTGTTATTGAAACAAAATCCCAGTTTCAAAGAGCTTAAAGTCATATATATCAATTATGATGCTCTGGTCTGACTTCTTCTAGAGGACTGACCAAAGTAACCCAGGAATTCCTATTTAAAGTCCAGGGCTCTCCTCTGGAAGGTAGTCAAGCTTCTAGAAAGATATTCTTTCTTGTCACAGAGACTATGAACAACAGGGAATTCAGTACACCCAACTATCCTTCACTGTCAAAAATATGCAGATACATACACAAATTGTAGTAAGAGTTTCAGATATTCATAACACACTAGATCTCTCATTTCTAATTTTTTCAAGTCTTCCTTCCCACCTTACCATGAGGTTTATTGCCAATCTTTGCATACCAAAGGCAAACTCCTCTGATTTTTTATTTTTTATTCCTTATGGAAATTGTATTTTGACCAGCAATCATGACACTGAATAAAGGCACAGAATCTAGAAGCTCTGAGTTCTTGGCACTCTGTGGGAGCAGAAAAAGCATACTTATGGCTATGAATAAATACGTGAGGCAGTCAATCTGCCCTTCCAGTCACTGCTGCCTTCTACTTCTATGGGTCCAGAAAACCTAGAGTCTGTGGGGAAACAAGCAGGAATAAAAACACCACACATGTTAAATCCCCAGCCTTTTCTCTCAGCATAGAAAACAGTCGCAGACTAGAAAGGTTTAAAGGGAACGCACAGTTAAACTGGTGCAATATCATCCCTCTAATGAAACAGATCCATTTCCTCTGGGTAATGAACTGGTTTTCAGACTCCACTGCCTGGTCTGCACCATCATTTATACTGACAAGAAAAGGGTACCTTACCAAGTCAGCTGGGGGGATACTTCTTATCAGATCAAAAATTCTCAAGGCAAAACCAAGGCTAATCTAATAATGACTTAATGCCTTTCCTGTTAGGTTTTTTATTTATAAAGCAATCCAGGAAATGGCAGGGACTATAGGTCAGTATGATTGATCTCCATAAGCCTATGAGTATGGGGGTAATTGCTTATTTGACGTGTATGTGTCCATCAGGTTTCTTAGCTACGCAAATTCCTCTATGTGAATAATCTTGTCAAATGACACAGGGACAAATTCTGTCCAGCCTGTACTTTATATGCAAGCTGCTGGCAATTCTAGGACTCTGTATCTGTAGGCCCCAGTGAAATGAAACCATGTTCAAGAGTCCACATGACTACAACCATCTTACTAAGTACAGTGACGATCCTTGCTGCATCCTCCTGTCTAACAGCGCTGGAGCAACTCTGGGATGCTGCAGCACTCTAATGTCCTGCCCCCTGGAACAGCTGACTCCTACCCAGCTCAGTAACCTACAGTCCTTAGAGGCTGCCAGCCTGGAGAGCCAGGGAGCACTCAGAGGATGCAGCATTTCACTAATTTACCCCTGGAACGTGGAGGAGTATATGCTCCACAGATAGCCAGCTAGCTGTGAAAAAGCAGAGATCTTATTTGTCTAAGAACTCCCCTTCCTGAGCAGTCCCAGTGGCCTGTAGACAATGGAGTGGAAATTCTTGCCCCGCAGTCTCTCTTTAGCCCCAGGAACAGGGAGTCCGATGCATCTGCAAGCTTTGAGGTAATCAGAGGCCACAATGCCATGCACAGACACATGAGAGGAGCTGGGATCTGTCACAGTCCATTTGGTTGTCAGCTCTATTCTGATACCTACAAGAAACATTATCCCTTGCTTTGTAAGAATAAGCTTATTTGCTCAAGATTTGTATTTGAGGCATGACTCTGACGCTGTCTGCCTTGGTTATTCAGCAGGAAATCTGCAGTCTCTCACTGAAATTATAGCAAGTCCCATATTTGCTCTGTGTATGTTATGTAAGAGTTACTATTCTGGGCTATGCTATATTTAAAAGAGAAATCTATCAGGGACTCCCACCAGCAACTTGGGCATTGAAATGTTCAGGAGAATCTCCTTCTTTGATTAGGCAGATTGTGAGCAGAAAGGCAGAGTTGGAAGCTTAATTTACATCCCAGTTCAAGTCAAAAGAGAAAATTGTAAAGCCCTAGACAAATTGTCAATGATACTGTCATTTAATTTACCCCCAGAATAACATTTCAGTTACAGTGACACACAGAATTTTTAAGGGGCCATATCCTGAGGCCCCTCACCAATAGATTAAATTCCTTTTCTAGACTGGTTAGGGGGGTCTGATGTACAAGTGATACAAACCATGGATGGCCTACACTCAAGCCATGTAGGCTTATTAGAACCTTGGGAAAATAAGCTGTCTTCACTCCTGAATATTCATGGCTTGGGGAGGGCTCACACACAGACCTTGTACTGCTTTACCTCCTAGTAAAGTGATTTTTAACTACTTCTAAGCTTAAAATGTCAAGTGAATGCAGTAGAATATGTGATAGATTGCCTGTTGCTTTCACCCTACCCACATTTTACTAAATAGCAACAATAATTGGACAACTACTTAATTTACCAGTGCTAAGAAAATTACTGGGGAGGAAAAAAAAAGAGATGAACACTAAGAGCTACATGTTCAAATGTTTACTGGCGCCTAAGTGTGTGGCATAAACCTGTAGAAACCTAGATGTTTTGATCAATGTTTGTAACATAATGAATATCCACTTCTCTGAAAACTTTTCATTCAATGACATAGGACAGCAGACTGTAAAAAGGCTTGAATAACTCTTTTTGGAAAGCTTTAGCAAGAAGGCAGATAAATTGAGACTCCCTAAAGGATGATGCTGCGACAAACGGGTCAATAGCTAAAACCATGACTGATCCCACTCTGCTCTCTATCCTAACTCCAGGCAATCTCATTCAGTTCAAATCCAGCTCCAAAGGCTGTATAAGGCCGCAAAAGATGCACAAGCTTTCTGTCCAGTGTTTCCTGAGGGGGAAGCCCATTCCAACCCGGGCTAAGTCAGTTTGTTCCACCAGCATCAGGGTGACACTCCCGACTGCCAGCAGCATTTAAGGCATGATGGAGCTGGTAATAGGCTATTTTCCCCAAATACTCGCTTCCAAGTCAAGGTTTCACCATTAAACACCTTACCATAGGCCAGGCTAGGAGAAAGAAAGGCACCTGAGGTTTTTAAATCGCGGTGAAACGCTGAGAGATGTGTTTTCAGCTCTTATGTAGAAGGAGTTGGGCGCAGGCTCACCATGAACGGGAATGGTGCATATTTATCACCGTGGTTTTTCACATGTTCAGCAACCGGTGTGCTGTAATGTGAGCAGCAGTTCTTTGCTGCTCATGTGGTTTCCATCGGGAAGGTGATTTCTGACACACAGGGAAGGAGCTGGGGCTCATTGAGGCACCCGAAAATCCCCATCTCCACCCAGCATAGGGAGGCAGCACAGGTGGGCTACTGACGCTGCTGCTGCTCGCTCGCTGTGCCGAGAATCAGGCGGCCCTACAACACTTTCAAACTCTCGTATTTCTCCCCAAAACGAGAAGGACACCGGCCCCCTCAGCAGGCGCCGCGTCCCTCCCGCCACCTTCCCCCAGGGGCCACAAGATGGCGCCGTGCGCGGCTCCCAACATGGCGGCGGCGGGAGCGGGCCGGCAGCGCTGCGCTGTGCCCGGCGCTGCTCCTTCTCCTGAGGGAAAACGCGGGGCCTCGGGTGTGGCAGCCCTGCCCGTGGCCTCCAGGGCTGCGGAGGACACACACTGCGCTCGCTGGGGATGAAGGCTCAACCAACCAAGCACGCTCCGAAGAAGACCCTTGCTTGTGGTCAAGATGATTAACACACCTGTACCACACACTCACACCTGTCCTTGTCCCCAGATTGTCAGGTTTTAATTTTCTTTTGTTTAGGAAACGAAGTAAATACACGAATATCTTCAGCGAACTCTTGTAACAGGTCAGTGACAAAGCAGGGCACGAGCAGCAGGGCACTGAGCTGCTGGTCCTTCTGGGAATGCTCGTGCTTCAGCTGGGATAGTCCGAATAACCTCTGCTCTATGCAGCCACAGCTTTTCGAGCAAAGACCTTCATGGAGCTGAAACCCAAACGTGACTGAAACCCCCTGTGTATCAAAAGCAGAGAAATCCGAGCCAGTTCTGGTGTGTGTCAACATTAACAAGGCTAAGTGGGCTATTACTGCTCCAAGGAATTACCACTGCTCTTACAGATGAGAATGATGGTGCTGCATTTCAATCCAACACCAGGCTAAAGAAAAGAAGGCTTAGAGGCAAGTAGTTGTACAGAAAAGTCTTACTTTTTTTATCATTTGGAAAACTGTGAAACTGTATGGAAAATTTTCAGATCTGTAGTCCATGAATGGCTGCAAAATGCAGCCACATTAGTGAGAAAACTCTAAAATATAAAAAAACCCTTCTGCACTCTGCACTTTTAAAAACACTTCCCATTTGTGTAACTTGTAATGGGGATCAGTGCTGAAGCTGGGATTTTAATTCAGGACTTTTACCTCTTGGCCAGTTTGGTTCCTGTGTAACAGTGCTATGACAGAAAATTATCCCCATGGAGCCAGTTGCGCCTTCAGAAATTTGGAAAAGGTGGGGTTCCCCTTCCTGCTGAGGTGGTGTTCAGCTATTGAGAGAGTATCTTACTGTGTCTTCCTCCCAGGACTCTTCTGGGAATTGCATAATCCAAAATCTGTGCCAAAAGGAGTGATGGACTTAGGAACTCACTCAGTACTCCTGGAAAATCTCCATAAAGTTATATATTCTTCCTGGATGTTCAATCTTCCTGTGAAATCACCCTGCCAGAGCATCCAGAGTGGCTTCTGGGACAGCATCAGGGCAGAGATGGCCTCCTTGTGGCTGCAGCATCTCTCACAGGTCCCTAGAGGACATCAGAGCTTGCAGCAGCTCCACTGTCTGCAGGGTAAACCTGAGGAATCATGGAGGCATTTTTTTCCCTCTACTGCACCTCCTGCAGATTTTTCCTTGGGACGGGATGATCTAAGCCCATGTGATTTGGGATTCAATGTTTTCACCCTAACAACAACTGTAGTGCACTTCCCAAGTGGAAGTAAAGAGTTTTGCTTCTCTGCCACAGTTGAGCGGCTGTTAATAGTCCGTACAAAGTACATCTCTGTGCCAAAATTCAGGCTTCTCCTTTAAGTAACTTACAAACTAGCCTTCTGGAAATGTCTTCTGCTTATTTAAGTGCCAGCACTGCCCTCATCACTGGGGGAGGAGGGGAGAGCCGAAATATGAGGTCATGCTCTAGTCATGTGACTGCTGCAGCATCTGTCAACTGTGATACAAATACTAAGCCATAACTGTGCATTTATGACATTCAAACCTGCTCAGCACAGTCTCTCCTCCTCTCTGGTGCCTTTGCCCTTTCTTTAACTAGGGATCATCTTAAAAGTTGCCTGAGCAAACCTGCACCACAAATCATAAAGCATACATTTTGGTGGTCCTGTTGTACTGAATATTGCAGTGTACCACAAAAATCACATTCTAATTAAATCCTTTCTCTGCAAAAAGCTTCAGGGCAGTCTCTTGGGTGGGACTGTTTGGAGTGGCAAGTTTAACCACTGTGTTTCAGGAGAGCTCTGAGCCTGTTAGGCTGAGCAGGACTGAATGCAGTCTCCTGCCTGGAGAAGCTGGGGTTTGTGACCTTTTTCCGAACTATCTGCGGGATTCTCACCTCAGCTGCAGTGTGGCTATGGAGGTTATGCAATCACTGGATAAAGTAGTTCGGGATTTGGGGATTTTTTCAGTGGCTGTTTTATGACTACAGGGATAGCCAGATCCATTGTGCGTTATGTCAGGAGGTGCAGCAGCACTCCAGTGTTTTCCCTCCCTCTCTCTGCAGCCTGCCTTCTGTATTGCAGACTGAGAAGCATTGCCAGCACAGTGTGAACACATTCCCATTGTTTACAAGTTTCCATTTTTATTTGGGGAGCCATGGCAGAGAAGAATGAATACAGACTGTGCACTGAATTATTAGAATCACACAAATATTTAATTGCATAGGATCCAGCAATATCCAACATTTGTTGCGAGTAGTAAATTCATCAGAACTGTACAAGGCCTTATAGATTAGCCCTTGTATGACACAGATTACTCACTATGTTAGCCAAATGTAGTTTTTTTAGGAAAAATATAAGAACATTATGCCATACCAGAATTCAGCTAGCTCAGCAACTTAACATTACCAGAGGCCAAGGTCAATGCTTAGGGAACATTTCTCTCAGAAGAGTGTTTTTTCTCCCAGAACACTGTAGCACTTTTTGGCAAAGTTGAACAAGTTCCTGAGTCAGAGGTGGCATTTGGATCATCATATTTAATAGCCAAGGATGGAATCATCCTTCACAAATCTTTCCAATCTTTTTAAAGCACACTTATCCATTTTTGCTGCTACAACTGGTGGTTATGAGTCACAACAGCATTAAGCACCATGTTAAAGCAATTGTTTTCTGGTTGTTTAAAACCTGCTGCCTGGCAATTTCCTTACTTTTCAGTTCACATCAGTTCACATTTACCTCAGCTGTTAAGCACCATAAAACCACTGGTCACATTTGATGAGTTATAAGCTAATTCATTATTCTCTCCACACTCAGTAGAGAATCAGAGATAAAAGTAAGCAAGCTATTAAGTGGTGGGAAGAAGGACTACAATCCTTGCTGGCAATATTTGGGCTTCTCTGACAGCTAGCAATGATGTGGGGGAAGAGTTGTACTCTGTAGCTACCCTACAAAACCCATCACATATCCCTGAAGAAATCTGGTAGAGGGGGAATGCAGAACCTCTTAGGCTCTTGTAGCTGTTCATTGGACAAAGGAGAAAAAAAGTTCACCTGTAATTCCCCCCAAAGCTTTGAATCCCTTCTACTGCTGCAGAAAGAAACCACATACTCGGCTTTACGCTCCTGCCTGTATTCCCCCAGTTGAAAAAGACACTTACCCAGGTGAGTGTGAAGTTAAAGCAGGCTTAAGATCACAAGTAGAAGAACATACTAAAGCATCTTGAGGATGTGTTGGCCAATAATGCTTCCGGATGGAAATCACAATCTCTGGGAAATTTGTGATCCATGAATAATTTTTACAGAGCTTACAAAAATTGGCAGAGGCTAGTGCTGGCAAGGGAGAAGTTACGTGGACCTTGAATGCAATTTGTTAGCAAAATCCTTAGTGACTCACCCAGCTCTGACACAAGTATCAATAACAGCAAGAGTGAGACCACCCTTTAGACATACCCAAATTTGAATCAGCCTCATCCCATGCTTTAGTGTTATAATTAACAGCTGTGCTATGAGTGTGATGTTTGCAAACAACTAGGGACAATACTTATATCATATCCCTTGTCCAAAAATGGAATTGTATGTCTGTACATACTTGACATATGAGAAAATTCAAGGAAAAAGGCCAGTAGAAGATAAGAGCAGGCTTCCTATTCTCTCCTAGGTATGTAATGAGTTAAGAAGTGCTCTCAGGCCCAGCTTTTCACTTTGGACAGTTAGGTGCAGTACAAGCCAAAGGCTGTGAGTTCTGACTGTCAGCTGTAGCAGTTCAATGTGCACTCTGTCCTCTGCTTGTCTGCTGATAGCTTCTGACTCTTCCCTTGCATTCTGCATCCCTGCAGGAGTTAGGCTTTTCTCAGACTGAAATCTCCTTGAAGACAGCAATATCTTACTGTAGGCCATGGTATGACAACGCCTCTAACTGCAGCAGGAGATGTGTTACTATGAATGCCTTCGTTGTATATGTCATATTTTGCATTTGATAAATAAACTCTGCAATGGGAGAGGTTTCCAGATGCAAGAACTTCTCTGAGAGCTTCCTTAATAGAAAAAGCATTTGATGCTTGAAAGAGCATAGTAACAAGTTGGCACTGCATCTAAGCCTTTCATAACAGTTTAATTCACACCCTCTCTCCAAATGTAAATTAATCCAGATTGGGAAATGTTGGAAATCTGAAGCAATGCATGTAATTTGGTACTAGCATAGGGGTGGGGAAGGAAGAATGAAAGAAAACATCCATTCAAATCCTTATATGAGCATTAAACCAATGGTTTTAAGCCTTCTGGTCCTGAGGCTAATAGCACTGCTGACTCCAACAATCAGAAACTGAGCATATGGCCCTAAACTTCCATCCGTGGACCCACTGAAATTTTTTCTAGTATTTAAAACTCTACAGTTCCGCTTTCCACCTCTTTTTCGAAATTAGGCAGGCAAAATTTTTAATGAAACCAAACTAAGTTAGAACTTTGGAAATTACGACTTCAGAGCATGGATTTTGAGGAAAAAGAAACCTCTCAACAAAAACAATACAGCAGAAAAATACGATTCTTGCAAAAAAGTGCTTGTTGTGCATGTGTTGGAAAAACACACACACTGAATCATGTTTGGAAATGCTTTTGTCCGGTTGCTATTCTGAAACATGGCTCTATTTTTTTAAACAAAAATTTCCCCTCTAATTATTGATTCTTAAAACCCAGGCCATTTCCCATTGAAATGTTCCTAGGCATACCTTAGCAGAGCAAAGGCTGGCAGCCTGCAGTCAGTCAGACAGGTGGCAGGGCCCTTGCATAAAAGCTGCCATTAGCATGAGCACTCCCTAGCTGGTTCTGCTTTTAGCCCTTAACCCTTTTCCCTGCTCTTTGGAAAGGATGGTTGTATCAAGTCCTGAACGTGGGAGCTGTCTGGGGTGTTTGTGTAGGTGATGCAAAGGAGATGGAAGGTGTTTTGGTTACTGCAGGTTACTATGTGAGAAAAGCACGATCTAGTGAGCAGGACTCATTCTCTGCAAGAGAAGTAAATTAATGGAGATAGCAGTCCGTGTGTTAATGCAGCAGCTTTGCATGCAAGCACACAAAGCTGACGTCCACGTAACTATTCTACATCCAGCCCTTCTGCCAGGAAAGGACCCTGAGGTGTTGATGTTATCTCTGATTTCAGAGTACAGGTCGTTCAAAATTAAGGGTGTTCATAAACACAGCAGTGTTGCTATCTTAGGGGGAAGGTGGCCTGTATTACTTTCCTCTGATGACTTTATAGTGTGCAGTTATTTCTGCAAATGCTTATGTCCCTGTGTCTGTCTCTTTAGATTTCTTGTGGTCCGTAAGACAGATTCTGGAGACCCACACACAGGAAGGGCAGCGTCTTTATNAAAGGACCCTGAGGTGTTGATGTTATCTCTGATTTCAGAGTACAGGTCGTTCAAAATTAAGGGTGTTCATAAACACAGCAGTGTTGCTATCTTAGGGGGAAGGTGGCCTGTATTACTTTCCTCTGATGACTTTATAGTGTGCAGTTATTTCTGCAAATGCTTATGTCCCTGTGTCTGTCTCTTTAGATTTCTTGTGGTCCGTAAGACAGATTCTGGAGACCCACACACAGGAAGGGCAGCATCTTTATCTTTTCCAGCTAGAGGATGACTCAAAGAGTGCAGTTCCATATCTGAAAACTTGAAGGAGAATTTTCTACTGGCTTTTAGGATAACATGAAGCTGGATGGTGAGTAAGGGAACTGGGATTCATCCACTGACCAAATTCAGATATCACAGGAGTTGATGCAACTGGGCTGACTCATGCCACTGCTGAATTCTTTTCAAAATCTATTACTGTAAGCTGAAGTCTACATCAGTTTTATCTTCTTGAGCTCTTGATATTGCCCAGCATCAACCACCACTTTCTGGTGACGGTTTAATGGGTGGAAGGAGNTTCTTTTTCTTTTTCTTTTTTCCTGATGAGTTAAAAGCTGAGCTCAGTTGAAAACTTGTGCAGTGTTTTAGGCTACAAACAGTTATGCATACATTTGTAAAACCTGGTTCCTCTGTATATACCTGCTAAGGAAGACAGCTCATCCTTAGCTTGGTGGTTTCTGACTCTCATTTAAAACAGAAGCCATGAGAGCAATAAATAAAATAGCAAAATGGTGGTGAACACCACTCACCTCATATAAAAGAATCAGTCAGCAGAAAAGTGTTCAAACCAAACTACCATCCGCCACACAGAGAAAAGCNTCTGCAAGAGAAGTAAATTAATGGAGATAGCAGTCCGTGTGTTAATGCAGCAGCTTTGCATGCAAGCACACAAAGCTGACGTCCACGTAACTATTCTACATCCAGCCCTTCTGCCAGGAAAGGACCCTGAGGTGTTGATGTTATCTCTGATTTCAGAGTACAGGTCGTTCAAAATTAAGGGTGTTCATAAACACAGCAGTGTTGCTATCTTAGGGGGAAGGTGGCCTGTATTACTTTCCTCTGATGACTTTATAGTGTGCAGTTATTTCTGCAAATGCTTATGTCCCTGTGTCTGTCTCTTTAGATTTCTTGTGGTCCGTAAGACAGATTCTGGAGACCCACACACAGGAAGGGCAGCGTCTTTATCTTTTCCAGCTAGAGGATGACTCAAAGAGTGCAGTTCCATATCTGAAAACTTGAAGGAGAATTTTCTACTGGCTTTTAGGATAACATGAAGCTGGATGGTGAGTAAGGGAACTGGGATTCATCCACTGACCAAATTCAGATATCACAGGAGTTGATGCAACTGGGCTGACTCATGCCACTGCTGAATTCTTTTCAAAATCTATTACTGTAAGCTGAAGTCTACATCAGTTTTATCTTCTTGAGCTCTTGATATTGCCCAGCATCAACCACCACTTTCTGGTGACGGTTTAATGGGTGGAAGGAGCAGTGAGTTTGATGGCAGGTGTGCTCCTGTATATTCCTGAATATGCATGAACATCTCCTTAGGTGTTTCACCATTCTTAAGCTGGCATGATAATACTAGCTTTCCAGTGGAAAACATTTCTTCATGTTATTCTTTGAAAAATTCAAATGTTTGAATTGACTTTAAAACATTTTTTCTTTGCCCTTGCCACCACAGTGTTTTCCAGCCATCCTGGAAGGAGAGTTTTCAGTTTGTGGAAATGGAAGGTCAAGAAGGTTTCAGTTACCCTTGAGAGATAGCTGGGGCATACAAGTTTACATCAGAGGATGGAAGGGATGAGAGGTGTCCATCCTCTGTTTCCACTGATACCACTGGTCCTTCCTCTCTACTCTTCTGTCAGCATGACTGTTTTGCCACAGCATTTCCATCCTTTTACAGAACTCTAGAAAAATTCAGTAATGAGTTTTGGCTGAGTTTTGGCAGAACTTGAATTGAAGGATTAGATTATCTGGAGTCCTAGGTCAAGACTTCAGCCTCGTTTTATCTATACACAGCTTGGATCAGTTTTAAAGGGTGTTCATGTACCTCACAGAGAGCTCACTCATATGCTCCTGAAAACCCAGCTGTAAAATGTGCTATTNGATTCTTCAGAATTTTTTTCTCCTCCTGAATCACAGAATGACACATTGCAAAGATGCTCTCTCAAATATATTTTAAGAATCAAGGAAATAGTGAATATCAGGTCATTAAAGCATCTTTCCTTTTTACTGACTGACAAAACCCCTTAATTAATGCAGAGTTAGTATTTCCTGGCAGTAGTTGGAGCTCTTGTAAAATATCAGCTTCAGCAAAATTCAGACTTTTGGAAGCCAGGAAATACACAGTTTAGGTCAACATTCAAGCAACCTTTATTTTTCCCTTCTGGGAGCTGGCAGTAGGAACAAGGAACTGGCAGTATTTGCTGAGTTGATTATTGCTGTGTCAAATGGTGGAAAACTTAGTAAGCTATGATAGTAGTGAAAATGGGAGGCCATACCTTCAGATGAGGCCTCAGCCCCACAGTGCTTATCACTCCTGTGGGTGGGATCAAAAGCGCAAAGTAAAGTAAGAAAAATATTCTATGGACTTAGTAATACATGTATGACTAAATGGTGAGTTGGGGGAAAAGACAAATTTTAACTGTCATGGATTTTTTCTCTAGGAAATTGGGTCAGAGCATGCATGTAAAAGAGGTGTCACTTTGAATACAGTCCACTTTTCCAAAGACAAGGGGTGCCTGAGCTATAGTAGTTATACACTATGTTCTCTGAAAATCACTCACTGAAAAGGTGAATTATTTCCATTACAGGTATATAAGGGTTGAATTGAATATTGCTTTATTATCCTCTGTATTTCCTGGTTTCTCAGAAGTTCAAATAATGCTGATATCGACTTTATGGAAGCAAGTGAGCAGCCTTAACCACATGTCAGCAAAGTTTTCCAGCAAAGTAATGTTTTTAATAAGGACTTTTTTTTTTTAGATCTTACTAGTTCTTCAGGTGCTTGTAGTTACTATTGCAGCGACAGCACTAATGAAATTAAATAAACATGTGACTCTGAAGCCCTGTTCTCTCTATTGCTGTATTGAAGGAGGTTGTCACCGCCCACCGAAATCTTTGGCATGTGAAGTTATCAACACCATAATGAGAGAATCCTCAGAAATTATCGTTCCACTTTTATTCCAGTAAATACCTAAGAAGAAAATTATGGGTCTCTTATCCCTCCCCTCCATTTCCCATCGGGATATACAAAACCCTGCCTCAGAAAATTTCTAGCATGTTCTTCTCTTCCAGCCCTATTAAACCATTAGCTTTCTAGAAGCTATTAACACCTAAAGAGTTTCTAATACTTCACAGTGAGCTGCTTACAGGCCATGCTCCCTTGCATATGCTAGATTCCCCAGGCCTGGATTTCTGTTCTCAGGTCTGTTTTTAGTGCCCTCCAGCTTTCTCCACATGCCAGCTTACATGACAAGTTGTTGAAGAGGACAGCCAAAGAAGCCACTGGTATCTTTCCCTACCAGTGCAAGGTGTGCTTGGGTCCTAAAGCTGGAGTGGGGTACTGCAGGGCTGCCTGCTTCCCACTCGCTTCTCTTCTCTCCACCTCCATTTCCCAGTATCCCACCCACTACCATTCCTTACCTCCACGTGATATTAGACTTCATTTAGGACACAGATAACTGTTGTGGGTTAAAATGTGGCTACATTTTAATGTGGGAAACATCCTTAAATCAAGAAAGATGTATCATCATTTGGCTTTACAATTGAATCTTACTGGTGTACAGAAGATTAACTAATTTAGGGACTTCCTTCTATCTGTCAAGCAGATCTAGATTCAAATTCAGAGAAGCTGTTGATAGAAGTCCAAGCTTCATGAAAATTCAAACTTGAATCCAGACTTCATCAAAGGTTGGGGAAAATCCAGATGTCAGTTTTAGGGTCAGATTAGTTTATAACAACTGGAATTTAAAAGGTATTTTTTCATGCAAATATATCTAGAGCTGGAAGATTTGTTGGTTGTTTAGGGGTTTTTTTGCACAAAGGAGAATATTACCAGATTTACCAGAATTAAAAAATAATAATTACTGGTAAGACTCAAGGGAAATAATTTGCACTGGATTAGTGCAGCTCAATAAAAGTGAAATTTGGAACACATAGGCCTTGCAATACCTTGCAATGATGACATCTATCCTAGTAAATTAAATTAAGAGTATATTATCAAATGCTAAGACTCAAATGTCAGCACCGTGACATCCCTAGAACATTTTTGGGAGTTGTTTTGAGTGGAGCAACACTGATTCTCCCATGGAACTCACCAATGCCACGTAGGAGTCAATTTTATCTTTCCAGAACCAGATATTTTGGGAATTCGTTTTGTTTCAAAATACAGGAAGGAAGGAGCCAGTATTCCTTTCTCAAATCCTGTCCCATTCATGTAACAATACCTATTCTGGTCTCTGGCAGCGAGCCAAGGTATAAAATTTTATTTCCTTCTCCTTTGTGCAAAAAA
>VYZR01041434.1:37011-52140 GCA_013400675.1 Oxylabes madagascariensis | reverse complement strand
CAGATATTTATAATGATTTCAGGAAAGAGAGAGGGTTCTGACATTATTCAGTAAAACGAAATCTAACTAGACTTTTTTTCCCCATCTTGGCACAAACCTACCTGGTTTGCAGCTGATTTTGTGAAGATGGGCAGGAAAAGTTGTGATTTGAAAAATGACTTTGTTCATCCTTATGCAGGAATTTCAATGCATTCCTTGCCATTAGATTTCACTCTGCAGTGGAAAACAAAGCACAGTATGTGTTCTGAAGCCCATGGTAATGGGCACCAGAAGTGGAACTGCTCATGGTTTAGCTTTGCTGGTTTCTTTCTTGCTACATCATGTACCCTAACTTGTTTTGCCTTACTCCAAGACATGGTATGGATCAACATATCCTACAGGCATGAAGCTCTCTGCAGATCTTGGACACGACCACTAGTGAACTTCATGCATATTTTGCAACAATTTTCAAAATTATTTTAAAATCAAATTCAGTTAAGACTCTGGGGTTTGGGTGTGAACCACATGAAGCATCTGAACATCCAGTGGATGAGTTAGGGTACGTGGTGTGCCCCATGAACAGACATCAGATGAGGTTATGAGTGTCTCACACAGAGGAAAAGTCTTTAGACAAAATAAATCACATCAATTACAACACAGTGCAAGGCAAGGGATTTGCCATCCAACCCTTTAAAAGAGGCAGGCATGTTTGATGCAGTTAAATATCACTGCAACCATGACACACTAAATCACAGCAGTACTGGTGTAAGTCTTCATCTAGATTTTGGTTAACTGAGAAAAGGAATATTCTCTAATCTATTCTCTAATCTCTTCTACAGAAAATGTATTTTGCTGCTCTGATAAAGAAAGGCAACTTCTGTAACACCTGCTGCAGGTCACTCACAAGTGAAACCTGCATTTTAGAGAAGCTGAGAGGAAGGTGAAACAGTGACAGCATTCTTGCAAAGTGTGCATTTAAGATCTTTTTTGCAGCAGGAGCAGTAAGTGAAAACATTTTTTTAGGTTCTGATTCCTGATCAAAGGATTACGGAATTTAAACTGTTACATCAAATCTCCTGCAGAGAGAGGAAGGGGATAAAGACACAAGTAATCGCTTCGGATTGCACATGCTTCTCTTCCCTCTTGGCTTGATTGTTTACATGCATGATGTTTAAGAGATTACATTGTTCATGTATCTTTCAATCCCCCACTAATAAATATTAACTCACTAATCAATCTCAGCGAGCAGCTGATGTTTCCAGGATTTTCTATCCCCGCAGCCTTTGTGAAAACTGGCATCTGGCTGGAGGAATGCAGCCCAGAAAAGTGTTCTTGCTCTCTGCTACAACTGAGCTTGGCAGCAGCTGGCAACCTGTCAGCTGGCTGGCTAACGAGCATGGATGTCATTTGTCACTACCTACAGGCAGCATCGATGGCAGAACAGAGACTGGCCAGAGAGGAAACAGGACAGGAACCAGATTTGTGTAGGAAACGGGTTTTAATTAGCTCTTCTGCTTATTGAACACCTTGTTCTATAGGACATTGACATGCTTGCGGTGTGTACTGTCTCCTGAGACAGCAGTAGTCGGGAAAAAAGGAACAAGCAAAATGATAAGAGACAGGGGGTATAAATGTGAAGTTGTGATCCCCAGCTCTACTGACCAGTTCCTGAAGGATGGGTGATAGCCCATTGATGAGGAAATAAGGAAAGAGCTAACACCTATTTGTTTTTCAAAGCACTGGTTTCCCTTGAAAGAATAAAAGTACATCATTTAAATGAGGGCTGTACAGAGGACAAGTTTTATTCGCTTGGTTTTTGTTTGTTTGGTTTTTTTTCCTTGAGTGATATGTTTAGGATGTGACTTTTTAATTGCTTATTTATTGTAATGAGAGCCCCAGTGACCAGACATTTTCATGGGCAGGAATTTTGATGCTTGCCTGGAACGGAACAGATTGGAGGAGTCTCATAGCAGCATAATTGCTCTTCCAGGGCAGGCATTTCACAGTTCATTTGTCCTTAGTCTCAGCGGCAAAACTGGGGGAAAATACAGTAATAAGTAATCAGCCTGTAAATGTGCCAGCCATGGGTCAAAACAGGGAATAGAGCAAATTGACGGGAGGGATTCAAGAACATGTGAAATACCCACCAGTGAAATATTGTTTTCTGTGCAAGCAGAGACCATGTTTAAAATATTTTTGACTCAGTGAAATGCTTTCTAACAAAAGCTTTGGTGTGAGTGATCAGAAAAACCAGCTGTGTTTAGTTGTGATCCACTCCACCATCTGATTTAGAGGGATGCTATGTGCCTTATGTCCCTTCTCTCTTTAAAGCACCCTCAGTCAGAGATTTCCTCCCATGTGTAAATTATGCTGTATCTCAGGAAGAAAAGGGACAAAGTTACTCCTCAGCCTGTGAATCAGATGTGCCCTGACCCTGGAGCCTGGTTGAAACTCTTGCATTCAGATCATGAAATAGTTTCCCCCTTGACAGGCTGGCTGAATCCAAACCGACTTTTGGGGTAGCAGGGAACATGTGTCAGTGTATCACAGGACAGGAATTCTTTTAGTGAGGGTCTCCCCCATCAGTTCAGGGGGCCATCAGAGTGAACAAGCACCAGTCACAACACCACCACTTATCCTACACAGCATCAAACAAAAAAAAAGTTGATTGGCTTTTCTTTTTCTCCTCTGTGGAAATCCAAAATGTGTAGGTCCAGTGTGGGAGGGATGCACACATTATCTGTTTCTTTTCATGGATGAGCCAGAAGATATTATCTCTTCAAGTAATTGAAAATAACCTCCCTTGCTTCATTTGCCTGTTGTTTTGTGGCTTTTTTCCCCGTTTGTGCCAGAATATTCATTTTGCCCATGGCAGGTAACACCACATTGGTGCCCCTTAGGAAGAAAGGTGTATCTACTGTGGCACAAAGAAGCTTTTGACCTTTGCCCATGCAGGTCCAGCAAGCAAATAATGGTTTAATGATCACAGTGCCCCACAACCCTTGCTGAGGAGCAAACACTACTGCTCTGACAACCAGGTAGGGCCGATGCCCAGGATCATCACAAGGCCAACAGATCAAGGAGCAGAATTAAATTCCTGAGGGGCTGAGGGAGAGCTCCACTTAGAAGCATTATCCCATGTAATCCTGGCAGTGTGCCATGCAAAATCAGACACTGCTAGAAGCCAGAGCAGTCTGGCACAGCAAGGATGTCCAAAGCAGTGCAACCAAGCAACCTCCCCACAGCAGAGTCACCTGGGCACCTCACCCACCCTTGGGTGCACAGCTGCTGGGAACCTTTGGAATGGAAATGCAAATGCCAGCCACCTGTCAGCAGCTCCCTCAGTGAGGCAGGGCAGGGGGGGTTCATTAAATCAGAAAGGCCTTAAGAAAACAAATGCACCAACAGCCCTGATACTGCGCCAGATCAAACTAGATGGTGATCTCAAAGCACACAGGGAAGATGAATGAGTGGAACACAAGCTAGGGAAGAGGCAGGGAACCAGAGAGGAGGCAGAGGAGATGGATGCCAGTCGGATGCCAAAGCCACGGGGTGAGCAGAGCTCTCGGTGCAGGGCAGATGGATCAGGTATTGATCCACAGGGAAAGGTGTGAAGGGACCTGGACAGTCTCTGGCTTTGGCACAGGACAAAAAAAAAATAAATCCCAGAGAAGTGCAGGAGGGACCTGCCAGCCAGGGAGAAGGAGATCCTGGTGGACAGGGGTGATGCATGAACAAGCCAGATGTTCACACACATCCCTGCTCCATGTGGCCATGGGGCAGCAGCAGGGACAGCTGGAAACAGCTGGAGCTCTTGCTCCAGGTATTGAGAAGGCAGCTGCCCTAGCTCTTGCACCTTACCAGGCATGAAAGGTGCTCTACTCTGGCCACAGGGTAGAGATATCCAAAGTCCTTCATCCCAGCTCCTTCTTGGAGCAGCAAGTTCCCCAGGGGAGGCAGGCCATGACTTTGTCTGCAGCATCCTGGCAAAGCTGGAGCATCCTTAGGCCTCTGGTCACCTCTTCCACCAGAGCAGGGGAGGAGGAGATTGCCCTGAGGTCTTTCTGAGGCTAAACCTCCAGTGTACTGAAACTTGCTCTGCTGCATATTTTGGAAGAAGATATAGTTTGTTGGACCCTCGATTTCCTAAAAGGTTTTATTATTCGTTACAATCTCCGCTGTTTTATCTTCCATAGATAACACAGAAAAGTCAGTAATTATTCTGCACTGTGGCTGGTATTGGTTGTAAGCTGTTTCAGTGTTTTTCTGTATTTTATCTCAAGGTTATAAGTACATGATAGTTTACAAAGGTGTTATCTCAACTTGCTAAAATGATTAGTGCTGATATATTGATTACATGATGTAAATGTGTTAATTTTCTATGTTTATGGTTGCCTTCTCATATGCTTTAACATCTTTTTCTAATTATCCAAAAGACACGTGTCATTTCAAGATCTTTCCTTTTTCTTTTCTAGCTGCTTAAGCATTTCATAACTGCTGCTGTTAAGAGCCTTGTTTTAAAAATGTATTAAGGGACATCACTCCGGGTTAGAGCCTGAGTCCTGGCCAGGCCCTTGGCTCTACCTGGATGTGTGTTTTGCCAACAAGCCCAGATGTTTTCTGCATCAAAACTAGATTCAAGTCACCTTGACTTGGCAATTTGACCCTATAAATGTGATAGCTGCGCCAATCTTTGGAGTGAGCCTGATCACCTTGCCTGGGAAAGGATGCCCAGCTAAACCCCCAGCGTCCTGAAACTTGCTCTGCTGCACATTTTGGAGGAGATAGCAGGGGGGTTTTGTGAGCTCTGATGCACATTTGAAGTCAGGGGTATCATTATGCACATTTAGTTATGGATTTACATCTCTGCACTTGAAAATCTTCCCAGGCCTGCTAAGCACTGTGGCTGAGCTGGCAGCCCCATACAATATTTGAGTTTGCAAACCATGAGGGGAAACTGGAACTGAAACCAAACCAAGTTATATTTGGGAGCATTTTGGTTGACTGTAATAATGGTCTGGAGGGGCAGTTGGGACACCAGCTTTCATAAGGGGCAGTGTGGAAACTCCTCTCACCCTGTTCCGGCTTTAATTCATACTGTGACTTCCCTTTGGTTACTCAAGTCTGAGTCCTCTCACTGCCAAGGGGGTTTGGATTCACCCCTCGTGTGAATGAGCACATTTACAGCATGAAAGTCATGCATGGAAGGCATATCCATAACATCCATATTAAAAATCCAAAGTAATAGCAATATTTACATGAATAAAACTTCCCAGCGTAACAAAGTGCCAACGAATTCTTCTGGTCCGAGATGTCACTAAATGGGAGAACTGGCAGGAGGAAAAGAGGAAGCTTTCAGGAGGGCAAAAAACACAATGGCAAAGGGCAGCCTTACCACACTGCACAGTGCTGTATTCAGGTTTCCTCTCTGCTCTCACAGACTTTCCAAAGGTCAAAAACGACCCGATCGTGACCGAAAACAAACAGAGGGAGATGGAAATACAGTGTCTGCAAATAATAATAAAGATAAGGCAACAGGACATAATGAACGTAATAAATCAAGGCAACAGGAAAAATGCTGTGAGTTTTATATTAAAGAGCACTTCTCTTTGCACTGAAGGACAGGCTTTGAGCTGGCTTAGGCAGGCAGTACCCCAACTGTGATTAATGCCAGCCCTGGGTTCAGGGAACCAGCCCAGTAAGTGCTGTTAGCTGAAGGCTCAAACAAAGCTGCCTCAGGCAGAAAAGATGCCCGTGGTACCCAGTCCCTCAGAGGAGCCACTGGAACCCACAATTTCCTCCCAAAAAGCCAAGCCTGGGAGCAACCAAGGTGACTGTCAGGGGGACAGCTCAACCTTGGCCCTCCCTTCTCACCTGGGGAGCAGGGAAAGGTCGTGAGTTTGAGCCTCACATGGAGCACCATTAATGGTTGCTTTTTATCTTCTTTTCTGCCAGAATCGGGATTAAATGCTTGAGAGACATTGTTTCGTGTTTGGGCTCAGATGTTTATTAATTCTTATCTGTATTACAGTCTCACAAGCTGTGAGTTCTAGCTAACAAGGTAGAAAATGGCCTCTATCTCTTTCTCTACAAGGCCTTTTAAGGATAAACTGTCCAATTATGAAATGACACCTAAATTATTTTTACTTTTAACCCAATAACCGACTATCTGTGGTCCACAATGTGGATTTTTCTACCCAATTACAAAATACCACCCAGACCCATGGAGAAAAAGGTGAAAAAGAAGGACTTAGCCTACACCCTAAAACCTCCATCTTGCTTTATATATATTACTATATTCTAAGCCCTTAAACTCTAATTTTTCTACCCTGTGATATTACCCAATTCAATTCAAACTCCACACCCATAATCCCAGTGGTATCACTCAATTTTGGAAGCTTTTTCCACAGCCTCAGGTCAAATGCAGTGTTTTCTTGGGGGTCAGTGGCTGTCAGCACAGAAAGCCTGAAATTCTCAGTGCCCAGGGTTCCAACAGTGAAACAAGCTATGAGGTGACATTTCACTTTTGTTATTTCCACGTGCCTGCGCCTAGTGCAGTAAGACCCAAGTTTGTGCTCGAGATCTCCAAGCACGACTGCAATGTAAATAATGAATTAGCATAACAATGCGGATTGCAGGCAGTGTTTTAGGCTCCAGTCAGCTAATATAGCAAATGTGAATTTTTCATAAGAACATAACAATCCCACCAGTCTATAATATCCTTTCCTCACTTTTATTTTGCCGAAAAGGTACGAATATCTACAAATCACTTTCAATCATCATCTCTTTCTGAAGGATTTTTTATTACCTCTAGCCATGACTCATAAGAGTGGGAAACAAATTACTCCTGCTCCAAGTATAAACAGAGACGGTTCAAAATGCCTTCAGTTTCTGTCTCCTGAACTGTCTGCCTCTCAATCAATTGGAGAATATCAGAACATATTTACTCTGAAGAGTAACAGATGTTTTCATCTCAAGTTAAATTTAAACTCAGCATCAATCTCCCAGAGAGAAATGAGATAACACAGGATCTCTTTCAGACTTTTAGATATGCTGAACGAAACCCTGCATAAAGCAGCTCAGAGCTGAGGCTTGGCTACACCTTGCAAGTTTAACTCAATCTGTATCACTCTTGTTAAGGAAGATTTCCTGTCTGACCATTCAGGACCTCCCTGGCAGTCACCCTCTCACCAGCCCNAATGAGATAACACAGGATCTCTTTCAGACTTTTAGATATGCTGAACGAAACCCTGCATAAAGCAGCTCAGAGCTGAGGCTTGGCTACACCTTGCAAGTTTAACTCAATCTGTATCACTCTTGTTAAGGAAGATTTCCTGTCTGACCATTCAGGACCTCCCTGGCAGTCACCCTCTCACCAGCCCAGACTTTCACTGCTGGGACCAAAGCTGGTCTGGGATTTGCTCAGTATTTAAGGAAGATGCCCCTGAGTCTGAGAATAGTCTGATTTTCATATTCTGGATGTATTACAGTCGGGAATTTTGTAGCAAGGGCTATAAGAGCAAAACCATCTGAGCCCAGAAACTGCCCAGAAAAAGTTTACTTGTCTAGCAGTTTTCTACTCCACAGCATTTTTTTTGAAAGCACCCTATAAGTATCCCTACTTCCAGGGCAACAGGGACATAAACTGCCAAAGCTGACGTGGACAAGACTTCCCGCTCTTCCTGTGGCCCTATGCATGGTGCGAGGATTTGCAAGGAATTTGGGGATTGACGTGCTCCTGAAAATCTTGTCAGTTCCACTGAGGGGTTGGTTACATAATTCAGATAAATGCCAAGCTCCCTTCTCTGCGTTTTCAGGATTAAACGTGTCTGTTCAGTCACAACGATTTTTTTGGTATTTTTCCTTCAAGCTAATTGTTTCAAGTAAAGAAATCACTTGATACCAAAGCAAAAAAATCTTATTTCACCGATGAAAGTGCAATTTCAATTTGCCATTTGCCACTTTTCCTTCTTTTATGGCTTTAAAATCTTCCATTTTGGGGGGAAAAACATTTCACATGGCACTAGAAGGGAACACCGGTGATTTCCTAACTGCACTTAACCATGCTAGGGTAAGATGAAAATTTTCATCACAAAAATTGCATTGCTTTGAGGTAGGCTGTAGCCACTGTGGCTTAGATTGAGTATCTGGGAGGACAATAAATAAATAACAATAAAAAAAAAGGCTTTATTGCAGCCACTGTGCTGCTACAGAAAGTGTCACAGCTCCTTTTTTGCAATACCAGAGCGCAGAGACGTCTGTGAATGGCACATCCTGGGCTGCTTTCAGCATGAGAAGCCAACATTTCTGGTTTGCAGAGTCTCCCTGGAGACTCTGTGATGGAAGGGCCCTTCCCAGATGGCATTCCCACGTGCCCTGGATGTGCTGTGCCTGGCTCCCAGCCCCAGGACAATGGCAGAGCCCTGCTGCCCTGCAGCTGGGTGATCTTGCCCTTACCTGAAATGAGTTCTCGTGGCAGCACGCGTTCTGTTCGATAGTAGGTGATGAATGGAATTGTTCTCCCGTGAGAAAATTGTGCAATAGCTCAAATAGCTGAGCTGCTGGAAGCTCTCCATGGATGGGGTCTGCATGACGCGCCGTGCACCAGCTTGGTGCCACACAGGTGGGGGCTCCCAGTGCCTGAATCACCTCCACCATCCTCTCCTTCACAGTTAAAAATTTAAATTATAACCTCAATTATGCTTCCCAGCACCCAAGTGCCTCTCTGACTGGGGTCATAATGGAGCAGCACCTCCTGGTGCATGGCAACGTGCACATTCCATGTGGGCACACCAGAATGCTGCAGTCCTGGCTGGCTGCAGGCTCAGCCCTGAGACCTCACCAAGAAACCAGCTCTTCTGCTGGAGAGGTTGTC
This sequence comes from Oxylabes madagascariensis, assembly GCA_013400675.1. Lineage (NCBI taxonomy): Eukaryota > Metazoa > Chordata > Aves > Passeriformes > Timaliidae > Oxylabes > Oxylabes madagascariensis. Next base: position 43,286 of record VYZR01041434.1, on the reverse strand, counting down.
TTCTACCTCCATGCCTTCCATGCTCTGGCAAAGCAAACTCCAAATTAATAGATAAAAATAAGGCAATTTAAAAAAATAAAAGTATGACTAATGTTTTCAGGATTTTTTTTAAGGATCTCTGGAAACCAAGAGAAAGTTGCCTTGGCAACATTGTTTTCTGTTCCTCCTGTGCTCACTGTTTTCTTGTGTGGCTGTTTCTCTAGCTTACATTTCTGACAGTACACACAATAAATGCAGCTCTGGGAAGGAAATCAGCATTCAGCCAAAAAAAAAAGGCCTTTCTTCCTTCTCACACCACCAGGGTGGAACAGTCCCATCTATGATTAACAGCAGTCAATTGCAAAAGCTAATTTAGAAATTCTCAATGCTGAAAAGACTATATTCATTTAAAAAAAAATGTTCTGAATAGCTTCCGTAGGACAGAGAACTCAGATTAAGTGGGAGGGGTAAGTACTGCTCTGAGCCTTTTTTTTTGACAGAGTATGAGCCCAAAAGGAGCTATTACCTCTATGTAAATGCCAATTTTCATTAAGCAAACAGAAAGTAGCATAGCAGCTATGAGGTAACTGGGATATAATTCAAGCTGACAACTTTGAAATCCCTTCCCTTTGGTCAGATCTCATTGAATTTGGCAAATGGTTTCAAGAGCTGTGAACTTGCAGGTGAACAGGAAGGAAAAAGTCATTATGTCCTCTTGCTTCCCTCCACTAAGAACTGTACTAAAATGTAAAATAGTGTTTAGAAAGACCAATCATCCCCGTCCAAGTTTCTTGAACTTTCTGTATGTCATGAAAAAATGGCTTAATAATATATGAAAGTTAAAACTATAACTTAAATGTGACCTAGAGTACTCCTCCAAATCCATTCTCTGCACAGTGCTGTCTTCTCCATCACACCTCATGGAATGCATTGGCTTCCAGCTAATTCAAAATTAATGTTTATGACCACAGCACTGTGTTTTTACCACATTCATGCAGATATTTTAGTTAAAATGTCCGCTCTGTCTTCTTGTCTCAACAACTCTCTCACCTGTAAGTCTGCAATCCACTCACCCTGCCAGGCGAGGTGCAGGGGAGCTTCAAGAGGAGAGATCTCAGTGTCACAAATGTTGTGTCCCCTCCAAAAATTTGGCCAAGCCACCTGAGCCTCACGATATGGGGACAAGCTATTTGCACAAAGCTCAGAGCTGCTCCAAGGCTCTGGGCTAAATGTGACCTGGCAGCTGCAATGTCTTCCAGGTTCATGTCGTTCCAAGCCAGGAGATGGATTGCCTTGAACAACTTCAGTGCTTCATCCTTCTTTCCTTGATGTAGCCCACGTTTCAGAGTTCAAAAACATTTATTGCTGTCTGTAATTACTTATCAAGAGGCAACTGACAGCGTGTTGACATAATTTTGCCAGAATTAAAACCTTTACATTTTCTGAGAAAACACTTAAAACCGTAGGCTGCCAAATGTCCCAGGGTTTCATATATCTAAAACTCTATTTTATACAAAGTTTAAGGTGTAGAGTTTCTTTGCCTTGAAATTTTCCAATACCTTCGTGTGACCTTGCCTCGGGGAAAGAAAAAGAAACAGAAAAGTTAATTCAAAACAGCCCCAGTAATCACAGACATGTTCATTTCCCCACTTCCTTTGGCATTGACAGGTCTGGCAAAGTTCTCCATCAGAGTAAACAGAGCCATCACAGGACCTCGTTGGTGATGTATGGCTCCAGACCTACTGTAGTAGCTGTCAGCAGCAGATCATCTGAGTGTTTCTGTCTGAAGAGAGAGAGCCGGTGCTTCTCCTGTGCTGGACTCTGCTATCACAGCAGCAAGTCACAGCCCAACGTGGGGACAGACTGATGGATGTAGGTCTGGAGCCTAGCTCCCACCCGAGACCAGCATTTCTCTCCTGCTTTGCTTGGGCCCCACCACTCGATGGGAAATTCCCCTCAGAGATAAGCACAGCCCCTTTTAGGTTGAACTCTGACAACACTCAGGGCGACGGAAGGGAAAATCTCCTCCCTGCACTCATTCCTTGCTCCTGCTGGGGTGTGGATGTTCCCTTCCCGAGTGCCATTAAGCTGGTGAGTTACCAGAAGATTTGTGAACACTCAAGATTTCTACCTCACCTCCGCCCGCACCGCTCGGATTAATTGGCAATTTTGGTGTTTGCCACCAGAGTTTTGCCATCCCTGCTTCATTGTTAGCACCACCTTCCTTGCACTTTCAAATTACAGCTCGAAAATCTTCCACAATAGATGGTACAAAACACATCTTGAGCAACAGTGGTGGTTCAGCTTTCAACTAACATTCCTCTCCACCCCAAAGCTGGCAGGGAGTCCGCAGAAAGCCTTTGGTCTTTGGAATGAGTCCGCATGTTTTATTTGCAAAGTATCTGTGGATGCTTCTGGTTGGATTTGCAAAGCTCAAGGAGTGGATGTGGATGACTCAGAAGACATCCAGCCCTCTGAGGAGTCTTGTGGGTCACAAATGGAATGGGCATAGCAGGACATCAGAAGTGCCTGCCTTGGCACAATTAAACAGTAAGTGATTTGCGCTGAAAATTTGGAGTTTCAGTTAAGTGGTGTTTTGCAAAAAAAAGTCTGGTTTTCAGCTAAACGCATCGAGTCTTCAACCAAAGCCAAAGTCTAATATCTGAAAGCTAAAGGAGAGCCAAAAGCTGGTAATAAAACACTGAGACTTGTTTTGGACAGATTGTACTATGACTTCATTTTAAACCAAGACCTCCTGAATCCCAAGAGGAAGGCAATTCGAGTGGCTTATCCACTCAGAGAATAACAAATTGGGATGTTTTATACCTCCCTCAGCAGCTTTTTCTGCTTGAGCAGGGCTTCCAGTTCCAGCTGTACCCACTCAGGGACCTTACGTGAGAAAGCACTGATGGGGTTTTTCACATCTTCAAAGGCATCCACATCATCTACCATGCACTGCTTCCCACCTCCTTCCTCTGAAGGCACAGGCACCAAGTTGTCATGAAGACTCATCTTCTCCTCATGAGAAAATCAGCTTTATCCCCAGCCTTGTGGAGATCCCTTCTCCCTGCACTTTTACCTCAGGATCTTCGGTGTCTGCCATGCCAATGCTCCCAAAGCCGCAAGAGGTTCTCCCTGACATCACCTGCAAGACTGGCAAACTTGCGTGTTCACAAGCAGAACCAGAGTCTGAGGAGAGCTGAGGGTCCATCACACCATCATGGATGTTTCCAGAAATTAGCATCCTGGTTGTTAGAGCCTTTCCCGTAGATGTTTCTGATCCTGTTCACCTTCAGGACTCATTGATTCTATTCCTTTTGGAGTTAAATTACAACAGTGCCCAAAAGCACTGAAAAATGCATGTGTATAAAGAACCTTTTTTTTTTTCCTATTTCTCCACTGATCCCAGAAGCAAAATATTAAACAGAGGCTATGAAAATGAGATTGGGCTGCTCACTCAAGGAACCAAAAGCCATAGCCATCTGAAGGCTGCCCTGTACAAATTAGTAGTTGTCATTATGTGTCTCAGTCAGCTCAGATCTGCTTTCCCTGAAGTGTGAACACCCATTCCAATTAATTTCCCAGCTTGTGCAGCAGATGAAAACCCTAAATCAAGGCAAATGACTCTTAGCTCTTTATATTGGATGTCTTTGCAACTTGATGGACCATAGCAAGAACTGGAGTGACTGCAAAATATATCTAGAACAAAAAACAAGCTTTCATGTGGTGGGATTTATTATTTAATTCAGGTTGAAAAATTATTTGTTAGTTATGCAGTCATTTAGTCACAGCCCTTAGGAACTGAGATAATTTTGAGCTGCTTAAAACTCACAATTACCTTTTGTAAGTGTAATTTTATATGCTCCAATATCAGTGCTGATCACTGTGCTATAAGAGGACATTTTTGTTGTCCTGCTGGGAAAAAACCCTAGGACATTACAGAGTAATAAAAACCCAGGATGGGCCAGGTTGGAAGGAATCAGTGCCTGTCAGCACAGAAAGCCTAAAATTCTGAGTGTCCAGGGTTTCAATGTTGGACAGCACCACAGTTGGTGTGGATTTCTGCTTCCAGGACCACGTTTTCAACCTTTCTGGCAAAGCAGTTCAGGTTTTGTACTTTCAAATGCTTACAGCTCATTCTGTGGGAACAAGGCAAAAAGGGAGGAGGAAAGGCTTGAATCAATCAAAAAAGGTATTACTTTGCAATGTTCAAAACGTATCCTTTTAAACAAAAATCCAGGGTCAAGCAGTAAGTTTTCTGTATGTTTTACACCAAAATTAATGAAACCACTAACATTTTTCATTCACTGTCACAGAACTGACTCCAAATTTCACCAAGGAGCTACATCTTGTCTCGAACATTGTACCCTAAAACTGCACATGCAAAGTGTTTGGTTACATAACTGGGGGCTTTGAGCTAAACCTTATTGTCACTTTTTGGGGCTGGCCTTTCTCAAAACAGAGAAAGCTTTCTCAAAGATGCAGAAAAAGAATAAAGCCTCCTGGAGAAGGCAACACTCACAACCCCATCCATCGTGATGGCCAAGCAGAACAGGAAAACATTGCAAGCTGCATTTTAGCAGTCAGGGAAGAGGCAGAGGGGACTACCACACCCTGAATACCATGAGGAAATCAGAGATGGCAAACTCAAGATAAACCTACTTAATTCAAAATGACACTATAGGGAAAAAAAAAATTAGTTCAAAGACTAGAGAGGCCTGTTGGGAATTGGGAACGAGTTTGCAGAATTATTTTAAACAATGAGATTTTGTGCTTCTTAAAGGCTTCTCTAAAAGAAGTCGACGCTTTGTTTAATTGGAAATAGGAAACCTACAAAGCTCACCCTTAAATATATTTAAAAGCTTTGTAAATGGATTATCTGAGCGCAGCAGGCATCATGCTTTTGGTAAGTGCAAGATGATATAAGCCTTAGGGAACTTTTGAAGATAGTTCATTCAATAATTCATTCACTTCTCTCTAATACTGTGTTGAAGAAACGTTAAACACTGGCTCTGCTTTAATAAGTGAATGAGCACTCAAAATGTGGTTTCCTCGCGGGATTAATTCAATTTACCGCCTTCTTCAAAGTAACCCTTTGCAAGGCAGCATCAGGAGCAGGGCTCAGGGGCAAAGGACCTTGGAGACACCACCAGATAACTCACTGCCACACCACCAGTTCTTCCTGAGCTGCAGACACCGAGCTTGAAGTGTAGGTATTGCAGATGGTGACACATTTTCATGTCTTGGCACAACATCTGAGGCTCTCTTCTAGACCTGATGACTGGGTGCAGGCAGCTTCCTGCTTTCAAAGATCTTTCAGGATTTTTATTTTAGGAACCGCTTGAGTGATCCTAGGCAAAAACTCAAGGGAATTATATTCGCTGCAGGAAAACAGGAATTTTGTGTTAAGTTTGCAAGTTCCAGCAGAACCCCTTGAAGAAGACAGCAGAGGAAGGGCAGGAAAGCATCCCATATTCCTGCTCTGGGAAGAGATGTGATGTGTACATCAGAGCTGGAACAGGTATGTGCAAATGCTCTGCAGAATGCCATAAAAAAGGCAAGATGATACTTAGTAGGTAAAGTATTTCCAGAATGCTTCTCAAGTGTGCCAAAAAAAACCCCTCCACAACCCAAGCTTACTTTGAGCCCTTTGAAATGATAGGAGGAATTAAATAAACCAATTCAGATTATCCAGTAATTCAAAAGTCTCTTTTTCTTTATGGGGAATAAGCTCCAATTTTCAAGCAAATTAGGTAAGTGCTCCATTTTATACAGCAAGGCTTAAAATCTGACTTTATTTGGGATCAACTGTTTTGAAAAAGCTGTGCTTTTGTTCATTTAGTGGGACTCCTCTTCAGCTCCTTGAAATGAGCAGAGAAGCCCCACAGGAAAATAGGGGTGGCTGGTATTCAGTGGAGGAAACAAAGTGTGAAGGATTTGAGGACGTGGCAGGAGGAATTGTTCCCTAATGTTTGAAGGCTGCTGCTTTCTCACTCTCTGCATGGCGTGGTGGCTTTGGCAGGGCTCTTCTTTCACCTCCACATCCCAAGCAGAGCATTTCCAGTCCTGCACAGCTGACCAGGCTGTTGGAACCCTGGGCACTGAGAATTTCAGGCTTTCTGTGCTGACAGGCACTGACCCCCAACAAAACACTGCATTGACCTGAGGCCGTGGAAAAGGCTTCCAAAATTGAGTGACAGCACTGGGATTGTGGGTGTGGAGTTTGAGTAGAAGTGTGTTATATCACAGGGTGGAAAACTTGGAGTTTAAGGGTTTAGAATACAGTAATATATATA
>VYZR01041434.1:0-28709 GCA_013400675.1 Oxylabes madagascariensis | reverse complement strand
CGTTTCACATTCTTGTTCCAAGTCATTCAGGGGCACATGGAAAATGCTGACTGCAAGGCACCTTGCACTTGGGTTCTGGAGATTATGTAGAACTGAAGAGATTTATTGTCTCAAATATACTGCAGAATCTGACTGTCACCTGTCCTTGTATGCTACACTGCTGTTGCCCTTTGGAGGGATCCAACCCAAACAGAGCACCCCACACTTATTTCTGTAAATTCACACAGTGGCACAGCCTGAAAAGTCAGTGGCAGGGAGGAGAAATACACAGGACAAAAAAGTTATTCTTCCAGGAAATACATAGAGCAGACATAGTCATTATATCTCTGTCTGCACTTGTGTGATCACATGCTGGGGACAAATCCTGGGGCAGACACACCAACACCTCTTCCTTGCCATATTTGCCCAGCATACTGGTCAGAGTGCAGGCCATGGGAGTTATTATCCTGTTAGACAGCCTTTGACAGATCATCTCTGGAAGAGTTTTCTAATTATTTTCTTTCTCTCATTTAGATCTTTAGTTTGTGCAGCAGTTTCTGGCAGGGAGCACTACGGCTTCACTATGCAACAGGGGATCCATGGAAGAGGGTCTTCTCTTTTAATATCTCTTTAAAAAATCTTTTTCAGTGATAAGAAGCAGCAGCTACTGTTTCTCTGCTCTCACCCTCATTAATGAAGGACCTGACCACAGCCCTTTCAGTTGTTATCTTTTCACTTATATTTAAACTCTTCTTAAAGAGCATTCACCCATACCTTGGCTCCCAGATCCCTTGTTCTGTCCCTCTGCTGCTCCACGGAATTCTCTGAGACAGAGTGCACAAAGCTTCATGCCACATGCAAGTATGAGGCAGGATAACCATGGCGTCTGGTTTTCCCAGGATATCTTTCCCAATAGTTGCTCACATCCCATTTTCAATTTCAGCCATGCTGAGCTGCATTTTCTCAATGGTTTCCAGAGTCTCACAACTCATCAGATGCTCTTTGTAATTGGTGCATGATAATTTGCTGACAAACAGCATATATGCATACTGAAGGCTCCCCCCTTGCAAGCACAGATACAATTTTGCAGTTTAACAGAACGAATTTTGTCGGCAAGTTCTTTTTTTCTGAAGCTCCTAAGTTGGTTCAGACCATCCAGAACAGGTCTGTATCAGCAGCAAGCTTGGCCATATTCTCCTGGATCCTGTGTAGGAGATTCACAGGCAAGTTCTCTCCATGGAGAAAACAAGCATTTACTCCTCCTTTACCTTTTAAAACGTTTGTTAATATGCTTTCCTACACAGCTCCATTTCTTATTTCTATGCCCCCTTGAATTCTTTTCTTTCTCATGATTTCTTACGAATGTGCTTGGCAGATCTAATCCCCTGCACCACCATCAAGTTTGCAGAACATTTCTGAGGACCCTGCAGCCTTTAGAGGTTTATTCACCAGCCTAATGTAACTCCATCTAATTTTTCTCCCTCTTTACCAGGCAACATAGATGCCAATTTAACAACCTGACAATCATTAAGATCTCTCAGAACGCTGCTCAAATTACCAGTTTTATTCAAGTTTTCTTCTTAGGCAGGACATGAAAGACCTCATCAGTTTAATCAATGAAAGCTTCTGTCACCCAGCATTCTGCCCCTCACAGGGAAGGGAAATTTGGAAAAAAAAAGAAGAAAAAAAAAAAAAAAAGGCTGAAGTTGTTAATTTTGTCAAAGGGGAAAAATCATACCATAAAAGTTGATGAGGGAAGAGCAAATGAAGGGGCTGCTCTGGAGAACATATGTTCCTTCTGCAGAGACACCCCAGCTGACGCCAACAGAGCTCCGGCTGCTCCCAGGCTTATCTTAGCTCCCGTTGACTCAGTTCCAGGCAGAGAGGAAACCTCAGCACCATCACGCTGCAGTTTAACTCTGCAGTGGGCTTGCAGTTATTAACAACCTCTCTCTGCTTCCAGATACACTGCAAGCACAGGCTTAAGAATGCTTGTATATTTTAAAAGAGGAATCCTTACACTTCTGGCAGCCTCAAGAGCTCAGACCATCAAGAATAACTGTACAAATAGAACAAGTTTAATCTACAAGACCTAGCTAGAGTTTAAGTTAAGGCTAGAGTTGATTAAAACCATAATCTTATTGCAAAAAATTCAGGATCTTTAGTGGGTTTGGGCGAATTTTTTAATCGTCTTACTAAATCCATATCACAAGATCCCCAGGGCTGACTGTGGGCAGTGGACAGGCAGGCAAGGTGGGCCATTGCTGAACCTAGGGCTGACTTTTACAGACAGGTTTTGTTAACTAACATCACCATCATCAGTGGAGACAACACACCCAGGGAAAGGGAGGCCAGGATGCTCCAACAAGAACTCGCTGATGCAAAAGCCTTGAGTAAAAGGGTTTTCAAGTGCTGTGCACAGGGCATGGATATCCATGGCCTGCACTAAAACAGAAAACCTACTGGTATTAGGGAGGTCCAGGCATTGTTTCTGAAAATTTTACACTTCCTTGGAGATGTCCCAGTTCCCTGCCCTCTCCCAGTCATGGGGATGATGCCTGAGCAATGGAGCACCCCAAAAATGAGAACTGGCATTGCCTGTGCAGGATTGGGATGGTCTGGGGCTATACCAAACCATTTCCCATGTGGCTCCTTGGAGTTCATGCTTGACACAGTACTTTTCATATGCTTCTAAATGTGCCACTCCCAGCTGTGGGTTGTATCCATCTCTTTGGAGAGGAGAAGGACTTTCCTGCTACTTTGCAAATGTTATCCCACTGTCCTTGCCATGGGAGGGAGGGGAAAATAATGCCTCTTACTGCCCTTCCTCCCAAAATACAGCTGTCTAAAGCTCTCCTCAGGCAGAGGCACAGCACAGAAAATTTTAGCCCCAGAGGTGAGTGTCTCTGAAGGTTATGGGGAAATGAAAACAAACGGGATTGAATAGAATCTGACTTATGACCTCAGTGGTTGCTACTGGAGCCCAGAGCAGGGATTGCTTGTGACAGGCTGAAAGCAATCTTCCTCACACCACTCACACAGATTCATCAAAGGCCTTGGAAATTTTGATTTATAGATCATATATTCCTAACAAGGGTGTATTTATTATTATACATCAGAAAGCATCCATACAGCTGAGACATTGCTAAACTGGAGCTGTCAGATATTTATTTTTGCAGTCAATAGAAGTAATGTTATTAAACCCTCCAAAGGCAGCCCTCAAAAGCAAGAAAAATAAATCCCAAATTGGTTTAAATGAATGAATTCATAGTAATCACAGCTGAAATATCAAGTGATCAATCTCTGTCTCCACTGCCTTCCAGTCCTGAATATTTAATTAGCAGAAGATGAAGCGCAGTACGAAGGTGAGGGTGTCTGATGTGGAGGTGAACCTGGAGCCAGCCCACGCCCATGAAAGAAGCTCTCTGCTCTCTGCTCTGGGCCTCCTGCCGGGTAAACAACACTCAGCAGTGCCAGAAAGGTTCCTCCATCGAACTTTTGGGTCCTGGAAATACAGAGAATTACAGCATAATCAAGGTGGGAAGGGCCTGTGGTCAGGCTCAGATGAGGTTGCTCAGGACCATGTCTGGCTGAAGTTTGAGGGCTCCAGACAGGAAAATCCTACAGCCTCTCTGGGCTTCCACCCCCATGTTTGAACACCAGAGAGAAAGAAGATTTCCTAGCAAATCTTCCTGTCTTCTTCTGGCCGCTGACATCGTCCCCCTTTCCATGCCTCAAGAATGGGGATGTTTCTGACAGCACAAAAGGAAGCAGCAGGCAAAATCAGCTCCTCTCTTTTTCTTCTTCTTCCTGCCCTCCAACTACCCCCAAGACAGGGGCTAGGTTTAGATCAGATATAAGGAAGAAATTTTAGGGGGAAGTTGTGGATGCACCATCCCTGGAAGTGCTCAAGGCCAGGCTGGATGAAGCTTTGAGCAACCTGCTCTAGTGCAAGGTGCCCATACCCATGGCAGAGGGTTTGGAACTGGATGATCTTTAAGGTCCCTTCTAACCCAAACCATTCTGTGTTTCTTTGAGTCTATTTGTTGGGCAGATAATCTTGAGGAAGGGGAAAAAAAAAAAAAATCGAGGACACTTAATCATTGATGGGACATGCCGGACAAGACTGCTGCTCTGCCAGCACAGAGTTTGCTTTCAGACCCCTGAGAACACACAGGAAATTATTAATGATTACCTAGTAATTATTTTAATTGCATATTAAATCTGTCCTGTGTTGTATGAGCTGCATTAACAGCATTAAGTAGCAGTGTGTGAAGCATAGGCAGTAATAGCCAGCAGTGAGAAATTCTGCTTCCTCCTCTGCTTTCCTCACTCTTTCCAGGGAGGTGGTAAAGAAGGAAGCCACTCAAGGAGGCTGAAGGCATGAAAAGAGAATCTTGGGTTGCCCCAGAGCTGTGCACTTGCAGTGTGAGTAATTTCATGCTTTTTGGAGGGAAGTGATACTTTTAGTTTTTGTTTTCTGTTTCACAGGCCAAACTTTCTGAAATGTTTCACCCTTGACAGGTTTATGGACAAATCGATATCTTTCATATTTAGTCATATTCATGCACAAATTACCTAATTCCAGTCACACCAACACTGACACTACACCCTTGCACTGCTCTCTGGGTTTGAATATTTATCTGCTCCAGTTTATCCTGTTGCAACAGGGAGGGGCAAAGAACTGTCCATCTCCAGCCTCCCTGGCAGAAGCTGCTGCCTTCAGAAGGGCTTGCACACATCCAGGAGAGTCTGGAGACAACCCCTTCCACTGGGAGACCGAGGAAGGTGATGCCTTAAGTTTTAGCTTCCATGTATTTCAGGTTCTGAGCTGCCCAGGGGTGCAGTTCTGAGCCTCACAGTCAGCGTCACTCAGCTCTCTTCACAGAGCAGGGAGACAAAACAAATCCTTTTCCTGCTGGAGACCAAGGACAACTTTCAGGCCCAAAAGCACAACCAAGGGTGGGCTGGAGGGAGGAACAAGAAGGATGGGACCTCACAGCCTGGAGCTGGAATTGGACAATTAAACCTCAATGTGCAAATGGACCAAAACTTATAAAAATGTAAGACTTTGTGACCGGTCGGGCATTTTGTGACCATTTTGGGTCCACCTTGGGTGTAGCCCTGGTCAGGCCCTGTCCTGCCCAAGGTGGATCTGGAGGTCTTTGAATAAATTCCTACTTTATTCTCTAGCTCTGTCCAGCCTCTGTTTCAGGTCAGCCTTCCCAAGGCATCAGAGGACACCCCTGGACTTCTCTCCCAACCCTGCAGGTCACTGAGAGCCCTGGAACATCTATGGACCACTCAAGGCTGACAGCACGAGAAAATCTGGGAGAAAATATGAAAATCACAGAGAAAATCTGAATCTCTTCAGCAGGGCAACAGGCTCTGGAATGGGAGGCCCTGCAGCAAGCATTGAGCAGCTGGAAGTTTCTCCAGCACAGACACGGGCCAGGTTTTCTGCTTCTGCACTGCCTGCCAGGAGCCAAAGATGCAAGAGAGCCTGGCCAGATGACAGAATTAGAGGGACACCCCTGACACACTGAGGAAAGTAAGACTGGAAAATGTGAGGGATGAGGAGCGGCTCTGCTGGGGCTGCACAGAGGTGCCAGCCCCTCTGACTGTGAACATCCCTGGCTCTCTCAAGCCAGCATGGAGCTCATGGATAACGGCGCCTTTGGATCAAAATGCGTTTTCCCAGTGAAAGCAATTTTGCCGAATTTAGACTCTTTAATTTCAGCAATACTCATCAGAGGCTCTTCATCCTGATTACAATGTTAATCTCCAAAAGCACTATTTCCACAGAAGTGCTGATTAATGTTATCACACCAACAAGGTTTCAAAAACGAAAACACTCTGGAGAAAAGTTGTCAAAATCCCATCACCTCAACATGACTGAAGATGCAAGGGGAGCCCCTGAGCTACAGGATGGGAACTCCTTCCTAATCCCAGAGGGCTAAAAATGATCTCTGTGATTCCTCAGATGACAGATACCTTCAGGCAACATTCTGTGACCGAGCTTTCTTCAGATAAAGCACCACTTTTACCCTGGCAGCTCCACTGGCCTGGGTGAATCTGGACATGGTTTCACAGCAGGGGAAGAAATCAAAAGATGGGATCTCCTTTCTATTCAGGACAAAGGAGTATCAGGCCATAAGCAAACTGCAGAGACGAGAAACTTCCGAAATTCACAATATTCAAAATCCCCTCTAGCTGCAGGAGGATTGGCAGAGCTATGCTAGTGACACTCAGTCGTGGCTGAACCAGACCTTCTTCTGGGTGGTTTACTGTGATTGGAAGTGTGAAACTCCATTCTTCCTGCCTTTCTCCTGCCTTCATCCATCATCAGACTGTGAACATTTTAAAACCTTCAACTGTGGTGTTACTACACTTCTGTCATGTTCTGTTTTGTGGGACAGGTGCTGTTTCTGTTTTGCCAGAGCTGTTTTGCCATGTGCATCACCCAGTGAGAAAAATAACTGCTTTCCCTCACTGCTTTGTGGCTGTACCCAGAGCCCAGCAGGAGCAGACTCTTCTGTCACACGTGCCTCCACACCTCCAGTGACAGACAGAAGTTGGCCCATCAATCCAAAGAGACACAACAGCAGAAAACAAACTCAACACCATTTCTGCTTTGTGCAGGAACGAACAAGAACAGGAAAAGATCAAACTCAGGAAAAGGTTTTTCACCTTTTGTGGTTGGGCGCTGAGCAGGATCCCCAGGGCCAGGGTCACAGCACCAAGCCTGGCAGAGCTCCATAAGTGTTTGGACAATGCCCTCAGGCACATGGGGTGACTCCTGGGGTGTTCTGTGCAGGGCCAGGAGCTGGACTCAGTGACCCTGATGGGTCCCTTTCAACTCAGCATATCCTATGACACTGTGGTTCCATGAATTTAAGAGAACAGGGTGGTGTTTGGGCAACACACAGGAGCATCAGAGAGGAGGAAGGTGAGGAAGCAGCTTAGACCACAGTAGTGGTTAGGGAAGAAAACAAAAGTGTGGTGATTCTCCCCAGGTCCCTCCGGGGCAGCTGGACAAAATTCCTGTGCACTGCACAACCAGCAGCTCCTGTTTTCCAAGACCCACTGCAGGTATGAATTTTTGCTCCCAGGCTCGCCTTTTGATGTCCCGTTTGCAGATCACCCCTTTGATGATCACGGCGAGAAAACGAGAAACAAAGGGGCTGTTTAATGCAGAACGTTCCCTCGCTGGTAACCGAGTGTGCCGTCCTTTACAGACTGTTTGTCTCTGTTTGTGCTATTGTACCAGGGTTTCTTGGCTAGCCTCGCATAGTTTCCGTGGTGCGTTGGGTTCTTTTGAAGCAGATTGTGTTACATAAAGCAGCTCGTCTCAGTGGCTGTATGAATTGTGCCACCGAGTCCCTGCCCTGCGCTCGGGGCGCTATGTGATATGTGAGGGAGAGGATGCTCCTGCCACAGGCAGCTCTCTACAGCCTTAGAGGACTTCTATCGGGCAAATGACGCTGCTATCAGCACCCAGCCTGACCCTGAGATCAGGTGTAAATGGCTGCAGCCCCTCCTGCCAGGATGTTCTAGAAAAAAAAATAATGAAATTCACTGTAAGTTTTTAATGAATTATTTAAATCTGTATATCTTAGCAGTACCTTTTTGATCCCCAATGGTTACTNTATAATATATAAATTATATAAATTATATATACATAATATAATATATAATATATTATATGTATTATATATATAATAGATAATAGATAATAGATAATAGATAATAGATAATAGATAATAGATATTTTATATTTTATATTTTATATTTTATATATAATTTATATATTATTTCTATATATATATATGGGGAAAAGGATTTTTTCTCCCTCCTTGGCAACCAGCAATTCATTTGTTTTATTCCAGCTGTGGTTGTCGTGTTTCAGATGAACCCAAATATTTTCACTGAAAGCAAAACTCTCAGGGAAACCCTCTGTCTCTTTTACTCTTTTTTTTTTTTCTTCCCAAAGGGAAAACTTTCAACAGAATTGTTGAGCACATCCAGTGTTAAAACATTCTCTGGATCCTCCGCTTGTTCTGCTAGCTGGGAGTCTGGCCTGTTGAGACCTGAGGTTTCTAGCAGAGAATTTCAAAATTGTCATTTCTCTGATGTTTTAAATAAATGTAGGCAGCTGTCTGAGCCATACATCTACCCTAGCCAAAATATTGTTCATTCCAACTGGATTTGCTCCATTATGAGATGCCTACAAATAATTTTTAAAAGTGACAGCGTTTCTTAAATTATCTTAGCTCTTTAAATATTGAAATGCATCAAATATTAATGCTTGGCAATTCAGAGTATCCTTAGTCCTGGTTCCTGCAATGCTCTGATCAGCATTGGAGCCACGTTCTGCCAGCTCTGGGATCTGGTGGGGTGGTCCCAGCTAAGGGAAGGGAAGGGAAAGGAAAGGAACCACCCCCAGGAGCTGATGCCCAGCCCCAGAGGTGCTCTTTGAAAGAGGGAAATGTGGAAGGCCAAAGAGCTGGGCTGCTTTCAGCAGGAGTGAAGCCAAGGAGCGAGCGGGCACAGGCAAAGCCAGGAGCTGTAGGAAGAGGGTAAAAAGCTGGCCTGCCATTTCTTCTAAGTGCAGCTAACAAATCGTTTGTAAGTTCCCATGCAAAGCTGTTTTGAGAACGAGAAGTTCCTTTAACACAACAATCTCTTCTGAGGGTGAAAAATAAAATATACCTGTAATAACAAGGGATTTGTCCCATGAGAATCAGTAAAGAAAATGTGTAAACAATCCAAGGATAGATTTGATAGACAGGTAAAATGTCTTTTACTAACCAATAGAACAATTAACAGGAAAGCTATTCACCAATTAGAAGTAACCCTTGGGGGTTGTAAAAACTGTATAAAAGGCAGCACGCTGCCATAATAAAGAGAAGCCTTCTGAACTTTTATGGTGTCACTCTGTGTGTCGTGACCATCCCAACAACAAGGAGCAAACGTGGGCTGGTGCAGGCACCATCCCAACAGGCTGCTGGTGGCACATCTGCTCCCCAAGGCCAGCAGTGCAGACCTGGAATGGGCTGGTACCACCAGACCCATGCTCATGGGCTTTTCCCTTCCAGTTTGGCCTCAAAGTTACACGCAAATGGAACACACGTAGCTGTTTCTGAATTCATGGGTATCTCAGTGCCATGATTCTCATCTCTTCACCTGCAGGGGCAGCTCTGTCAGAAGACAAGGAGGTGTGAGATGCAAAAAAAGGCGCTCTGCACGTGGATGGGGTGGGAAAGCTGCCCCCGTGGAAGCCCAAGTCCAAACGAACACAGATCATAGCAGGGCAGCTCGTCCTTTTCTCCCAGCAGAAACCCCAGGACAAAATTCAAGTCTTCTCTTTTCCAAGGCGAGGGGAAGGTCTGACTCAGCTGCCGGAGGTATCTCACCTGGGAATGCTGATATGCCACTCTGCAGGCACCTTCCCAGGCTGNAGTGACAGCGTTTCTTAAATTATCTTAGCTCTTTAAATATTGAAATGCATCAAATATTAATGCTTGGCAATTCAGAGTATCCTTAGTCCTGGTTCCTGCAATGCTCTGATCAGCATTGGAGCCACGTTCTGCCAGCTCTGGGATCTGGTGGGGTGGTCCCAGCTAAGGGAAGGGAAGGGAAAGGAAAGGAACCACCCCCAGGAGCTGATGCCCAGCCCCAGAGGTGCTCTTTGAAAGAGGGAAATGTGGAAGGCCAAAGAGCTGGGCTGCTTTCAGCAGGAGTGAAGCCAAGGAGCGAGCGGGCACAGGCAAAGCCAGGAGCTGTAGGAAGAGGGTAAAAAGCTGGCCTGCCATTTCTTCTAAGTGCAGCTAACAAATCATTTGTAAGTTCCCATGCAAAGCTGTTTTGAGAACGAGAAGTTCCTTTAACACAACAATCTATTCTGAGGGTGAAAAATAAAATACACCTGTAATAACAAGGGATTTGTCCCATGAGAATCAGCAAAGAAAATGTGTAAACAATCCAAGGATAGATTTGATAGACAGGTAAAATGTCTTTTACTAACCAATAGAACAATTAACAGGAAAGCTATTCACCAATTAGAAGTAACCCTTGGGGGTTGTAAAAACTGTATAAAAGGCAGCACGCTGCCATAATAAAGAGAAGCCTTCTGAACTTTTATGGTGTCACTCTGTGTGTCGTGACCATCCCAACAACAAGGAGCAAACGTGGGCTGGTGCAGGCACCATCCCAACAGGCTGCTGGTGGCACATCTGCTCCCCAAGGCCAGCAGTGCAGACCTGGAATGGGCTGGTACCACCAGACCCATGCTCATGGGCTTTTCCCTTCCAGTTTGGCCTCAAAGTTACACGCAAATGGAACACACGTAGCTGTTTCTGAATTCATGGGTATCTCAGTGCCGTGATCCTCATCTCTTCACCTGCAGAGGCAGCTCTGTCAGAAGACAAGGAGGTGTGAGATGCAAAAAAAGGCGCTCTGCACGTGGATGGGGTGGGAAAGCTGCCCCCGTGGAAGCCCAAGTCCAAACGAACACAGATCATAGCAGGGCAGCTCGTCCTTTTCTCCCAGCAGAAACCCCAGGACAAAATTCAAGTCTTCTCTTTTCCAAGGCGAGGGGAAGGTCTGACTCAGCTGCCGGAGGTATCTCACCTGGGAATGCTGATATGCCACTCTGCAGGCACCTTCCCAGGCTGGTGTCCAGGGGAAGGGAGCTGGGAGATGAGACAGCCTCCCTGACTTCTGTATGCCCAGCTCCCATCCAGGAAACGGGAATTATCACCACTTGTCCATCCGCACATCCCCTGCACGGCAGACTGCCCCAAACCCCCATCCTTAGCAGCGGCACAAGGCCAGCAGCCAAGCAGATCAATTATCAGGGAATCAGCAAGAGGGTTTTGATGGATTCCCTCTCTCCTTCCTCCCACCCCACCTCGTGGCATTTGAGGCTCAGCAAAATCAACATGTTCTTCTGGAACGTTTCAACTTTAACTAATCAGGAGAGTTTCTGACAGAAAAAATGTTCCACTGGAAAATTTTTGACCAGCACTAATTAGCATTTTTTCTATTAGCCTTGTCCTGAAGGCACAGTAATTTATGCCTTGGTGAAATAAACAATCACTAAGAATTGGACACTCCCCAAGTTCAAGGCATATTTGCTTACCCTGAACAGAAAAAGTCTTATTCGCTTGCAAAATTTTACATACTTAACACAAGGAAAGAATGAGTGCCTGACTTTCTTGTGCTTCACCTGGGCCCAGGCCCAACTGCATTTTAATCACTTTGCTTTTAAAAAAAAAAGGGAGCTGGAGGGGAAGCAGTGGATATTCACTTGCAGAGCAGTAAGGTTCAAGCAACACTGGAGACAAGCCATGGATGTGGAATGAGAGCTGAACCACACTCAAAGAGCTTGAAGGTAGTCACAAGATACAAGAGGAAGACAGAAAATGTCACAGGTGCCCTAGGAGTTCAGATTTCCTTGCTATTCCTCTACCATATGGTTACATCCTAAACTGAATTTCTCACTGAGCCACAGGATAACTAAGGCTGTGAGGGACCTCTGGAGGTCCAGCCCTTGCTCAGAGCTGGGCTGGCTTCCACATTAGATCAGGTTGCTCAGAGCTGTGTCCAGCTTTCCCAGGGCATAACGCTACACAAATGCACCTGAGCTACACATCTGAAGGTGTTGAAGCCTGCCCATCCATCCCTTTTACCCCCAGAAAGCCTTGATTTTGGAAGCCTGTGCGAGGCAAATGCAGAATGACAAGTCCCTGGCGGTCTCTGGGAAGCGGCTGCGAATGCTGGGCAGATGGTGCAGCTTTTGCTGCAGTGAGAATACAGCTACAGGGTCTCCCAGGAAGGCAGGCAGCTATATTTAAATCACTCTTACGAAATCCACATTGATATTCATAAAAGACACTTCAACACCTCTTGGGTGGCTCGGAGCTGCAGCACACAGAGCGGGGGGAAGAGCACACGTGTTCCTGGAGACCAAGGCCTGGCTCCATTTTGTGGCTACAGCATTGACAGAGGCAGGCAGAGAGGACAAACAGCACCAAAAAGCACAACCTCCTGGAGCACAACCTTGGAGAATCGGCACCATGAATGGTGTGGGAGAGCCTGGGGAGGATTTTCCCCAGGAAGGTGTAGGGCTCTGGGACGGGGCTCAGGTGTTGGGGTGTCCCCAGGGGGGACCAGGCTTCAGCA
The DNA here is from genome assembly GCA_013400675.1 of Oxylabes madagascariensis. Classification (NCBI taxonomy): domain Eukaryota; kingdom Metazoa; phylum Chordata; class Aves; order Passeriformes; family Timaliidae; genus Oxylabes; species Oxylabes madagascariensis. The sequence continues at coordinate 16,544 of VYZR01041434.1, read as the reverse complement.
GATGAAGCCCCACCACCCTCACCTGGCACAGACAGGGGCCGTGATCCCAGCCCTGCATTCACCAGCACTCCTGCAAGTCCAGCTGGTGCCAAGCCTGGCAGAGCTGCTGATGTCCCCTACGTGTCTCACCACCAAAGGCGGACTTTATCCTCCTGTTCTGCTTGTTTTGGGGAGGAGGAGAGAAGTCAGTGGGCACAAAGGCCAAAGGTGCTTTATTTCCATCTCCCTGTGGCCCTCTCGGTGCTTGGCAACACTGCTGTCTGCTCTTTCTTTTGCTTCAGGAAAATGCCTTTCACCTTATCACCGCCCTGATACAAACTTCACCTCTCCCAGCAGGGAAGAATGGAAAAAGCTCTCGATGGAAAATCTGAGAAGCTCTTTGGCCGCTCTCCGTGGGCAGCAGAGTTTAAAGAGGGTGGTGTCACCCGTCTGGAGAGTGACAAAGGCAGATCAAAGCCAGGAAACAGCCCACTCCCTTGTCCTTGCAGCTACTGAAATTCTGAGTGCAGCTTTGTCGTGCTATTCTCAAAGCCACCTGGGTTTTTCTTTGGCACTGAAAACCACAGACACCTGTGGTTTTCAACATTTCCCTCAAGGAAAGGAGGACACGTGCAAGGAATTGAGGTTTTTTCATCTTAGCCCATTTTTGCTGGCCCTTAGACCTCCTAGGAGCAATACCTAAAGTCAAGGCATTTATGAGACGCAAATACACTCACGTGTGAGTGAGTGCCAAACCTTGTCTATTTTTCATGCTGCTTCATGGCAGCTCCATGTCCATATCTGGGCAACCTAGTAAAGCATAGAATGAAAATCACATGAGTAACCCCAGGGGAGTCAAAAGCGTTATTCAATATTTAAAATTAAGCAGGAATTCAAGCGCTTTGCTGAATCATGTTCTCATTTGCATTAGAGAATAGACCTCCTGAGTCACCAGGCGTGTTTAACATGCAGTGGTGATATTCCTGCTCAAGCACCTTCCCTAGGATGAGCTTGGCTCCTGCTCTTGAAAGGCTGGAGAAACTCCAGGGCAAATTTCCAGAAGGAATTTTTCTCATCCTATTCCCCTCCACAACCCCAAACAACAAGGGGTTGTACACAGTACAGCCACTTGGCCAGAGTACTGAAAACTGGGATTGTAACTTCTCATCTTTTCCAAAAGACTCCTTTTGCTGCCTGTTGCACGCTTCCATAGGCCCTCAGCTGGCTTTGGGATGTGCTCCCAGGGAGGCTGTCTGCTCTGGGTGCTGGGGAGATGATGGAAATCCCCCCAGATCCCCATTTGTACACCCACTCCCATGCATATTCCCTCCAGTCCCTGAGACAGCTAGCAGCAGGAGTCAAATGTGCCACTGGAAGCAGCATTTCTAATTGGGCAATTTGTTAACATAGAAAATGTAGTTTGTCGTTTATTGTAAAGGTGGAGCTGCTGAGCTCCTTTAAAAACTTTTCTTCCGCCTGGTGTTCAACAGATGTTTAGGAAAAATCTCAAACAGCCGAGGTCATTGGTGTGTGGGAATATACAAGGAATTTCCATCTCCTGCAATGAATCAAAGCCACCACGTTTGAGGATGCCATTTTCCATGCAAGTGCCTGAATAAGGACACCTATTAAGATCTTAAGTCTCTCTTCTAAATATGCTTTTCACCAGTTTTCTTTCACCCAGAGAGCCCAGTATGAAGCTATTGATTAGCTCACCAATATCTCTTTTACTCCCAGCTGCCACTATAACAAACAATAATAAAGACATCTATTTAGTGTTCCCCTTCCACTGGAGCCCTTAACATTTCCATTTGCACAGCAAAGATTACAAAGGGCAGAGTGAAGGGTAATTACGTGAGTTCTTTGCTGCCCTGTGCCACAGGGCTCCCTCCCATTTTTGTTCTTCATCAGCCCTGTCTGAAACTGAAACCTAGGAAGTAGGAAAGTAGCTAGAAAGACAGGGAAAAGAGCGAGGAGTGATTTATTCATAAATAGATCCGCAGGAGGCTTCCAAACTGCAGCTTCTCTCTTCAGTGTTTCAGGCATGTCCCACGGTGGCTACTGTAATATCAGAGGAATTCTTACTCCTGCTACTGCTGCTAATCTGGGAGCAGTCACGTGGCTCAGCTGTATTCTCTCTCTCCAAAAATTTGACTTTTAACCTTCCTTTGCTACAGACATGATGTATATTGCCTTGACATGATTCCAAGTAGCAAACATGCAAAACTCTGACCTATAAGCAAAGCAAATGGAAAAAGAAAAAAAAAAAAAGATATTTATGAGAATAAAATTATGTGAGCCTGCGGGAAGGGGAGAAGAAAAATCTGCCTGGGTCATTTTCTGTTTGCTTTCCCCTAGGAATTACTTTGGGAAAAACAGCAAAATGTTAATCTGGGGAAAAGGGGAAAAAAAAAAAAGAAAAGGTGTCCTGAGGTGCAAATCAAAAAAAAAAAGAAAAGGAGATGGCAGAAAATGTAATTATTTATTCGCGCTCATTTACGTGTCAGATGAAGCTGAAAGCTGCCAGATAGCTTCTTTTCGACAGCTCGGAGTTACTGTTGGGAACAGATCCATGTATGGAAGCAAAAGCAGAAAAGCATAGATAAGCTGAGATCCAGCTATGCAAACCATCTTTAGAGACACTTAGAGGACAAGCACCCCCGGCTCCTTTCTTTCTGGTAAATATAGAGACACTATCATACGAGGGCTTTTTTCCACCCTGCACTGCCCACAACCGCTGAGCCTCGGCCGGGGTAAGTGGAAAGAGACTCAGGCATTTCTTGGGAGCACCTGGGGATTGGGTTGGGCTGACATCCTGGGAAAAGCCATAAATCTGGGGCAATGGGATGGCTCCAACAGCTGGATAGTGGTTAAGCTCCCTGAGTAGGGAACATGACATAGAGCAGCTTTGCCACTGGAGGGACAGGAACTTTCCAAGTGTCTGAAGGAGGCCAGAGAAAAATGTTGGAAAACAAGAGTTTTATCGCTCAAGGAGTGGATTTACAGGCTGGGTGATGATAGAGCTTCAGTGGGCAGGAAGGATCAGCGGTGGTTGCCAGTGGCAGAGTCTCTGTGTGTTTCCATTTAGAAAAATTCCTTTAAAAAGTCACGGGCTTCTTCTTCCCTGCTCGGCACTACTTTCGTTTTGAGAAACATGTTTCATTTGGGTTGAGCTGACTGGACATTAGGAAGAGCTCGTTGTAGACGACTGTTGTTTTTCTTGGCACTTGAAGGCAGTTTCCCAATGTTTCTCTGCAGATTTGAGGTTGATTACATCCTGTGCGAGGATTTTTTGGTACAGTTTTAACTGCCATTACAGCGTTGTGAAAGTCAGCTCCAGCGAAAACAGCTGTGTGCTGTTGTGAATATTTCCAAAGCACTGAAGTAATAGGTCTCCTTCAAACCAGCACAGAAATGTGTCAGCTCTGGGAATTGGGCACTGTCACAAAAACAGCGTACAGCCTTGGCAGAGAGGCTTTCTTCACCAAGCGTTTTGTTAAAAAGAACACAAAAAAAGCTTTTTATAGACTTGGCTTAAAATCTGGTTGGTATATGGTGGTACAGTTAAACATGAGATTTTTCTTTAAATGCTAGTGAATGGCTTTGGGTTAACAGTTCATGTGTTTTCACATGTTATAAAATTGTATTCATAGTCCCACTGCAAAGTTCTAGGTAAAGCTTTGTCATTTTTCAGGTGGTTAATAGACTGGAAAAAAAAAAAAACAAACCATCAGAGCAGGTGAAGTGAAATTATACAGAATGAACTGAAAATAATATCAGGGGTATGATTGAAATTGTAGGAGATTTCCAGAGATATGAAGGATGATCGTAAAGGGAAAGCACTCGACCACAAATGCCATAAACATTTCCATTCATGAATGAAAACGCTTTCCCTTGCCCTTACATAGGAAGAACATAATGGAAGTGTTTCTTTGTAACACCTAGCAGAGTCTGCAGCTGAAAGGGCCAATGCCCTCCCTCATCTTCCCTTGTTTATCATCTCCACAGATATTCCCACTTTCCTCAGTTCTCACCCTCACTGAAATATACATCTCCTCTTTGTCTGGTTTCCTTTGTCTGTGCTAGGCAAACATCGATTCTTTTGGGAGGCACCTTTTAAACACGTGCCACCTGCCTACAGAAATGCTAGCACCTGAATCAACCTTTAAATAATTGGGGTCAATAGATAGTTTTTAAATTGGTAGTGAGTCACTAACAAATAAGCCTTTTATCTGCTAATGCCATGAAATAACACTTCTGCATTTCACTCTTACTCAGGCTGCTTCCATTTTCTATTGTCTATGGTCCTGCTCCATAGGTTGCTGTGAACCTGCTGATACATAAAAATTCTTCCTCAATTTTTCCTCTTTCTCCCTCCCACTTTGGGGGAAAGCTTTCCTTTCCCCAAGGGACACCAAGACCAGTGTGGTCCCTGAGCAAGGCGTTACCTGACAGCTGTGCCGGGCAGGCCAGGAGGAGGATGGCAGGATGGAGCTGGAAAAGCTGGGACTTATTTAATTTGTTATTTCCATTCGGTCCAGGGCTTGGGGCAGCGAGGCCTGGTAGACAAAGCCCTGGTGGCATGAGTCATCTCTTGGTTGCCAGCCCCAAGGCAGGCTGCTCTTTTTGCCTCTATCAGGAGCATTTTCAGGCAGATTACTATCACTAATATTTATTGCTATGATCAGTGTGCTGGCTGTTATCAATATTCACTATTGATTAGTCACGGGCACCGCTGGGATTTGCTCAGCCCCTCGCGGGGAGCGGACGGGAGTTCAGCCAGAGACCCCGGCCGCGGATGTGAAGAGCCACAGAAAGCATCAGTGACGGTATCACTAACATCTTTTATAAGTGACTAGTCATTACGAGCGCTGCAGTCTCCGAGCATCCGCCGCGAGGTCCTCCCACGCTCCGCTCCCTGCCAGAGTGCAGGCAGCAGAGGGGGAAGGGGGAGCTCTGCTCTTCCTCACCATCAGCACATCCACCAGGAGCGAGGGACCAGGCTCAAAGCCGAGCTCCCTGCCCGTTCCCGCTGGTCTTTGGCGGGGGTGAAGCTGTGGTGGCACTCGGAGGGAGCAGGAGTGTGTCCTGTGTCCCATGAAAGGAGCCAAGGCACACAGGACTTCTGGATGCACTGATGGCTCGCGCTCCCAAACCTTTAAAAAAGCAAAGCCAAACACACTTGGGTTTCAGACAACACACCTGAAGGAAGTCTTTGCACCAGACATCCACAGTTAGTCCCTGAATTCAGACTTGTGTGTGAGAAGGCAAAGCCACCTTTGTGGTTTACAGTTTACAACAAGAGAGCATCCCCAAAAATGCTTTCCATTGTCTGTGCTAGGCAAACATCGATTCTTTTGGGAGGCACCTTTTAAACACGTGCCACCTGCCTACAGAAATGCTAGCACCTGAATCAACCTTTAAATAATTGGGGTCAATAGATAGTTTTTAAATTGGTAGTGAGTCACTAACAAATAAAACTTTTAGCAGCTAATGCCATGAAAAAACATTTCTGTATTTCACTCAAATCAGAGAGAGTGAACACCCTGAATTCTCTCAGTGAGGATTTTGCAAACTGGCTCTGACTTGAAGCAAGCCCACTGCATATTCCCCTCCTCCAGACACCTCCATGTTTTTATGGTTATTCCCGATGGATGGTGTCTGGACACCATCTCTGTCTTTTCTCCAGGAAGTCAGAAGACTGGAGCCGAGGCTGAGGGTACACTGACAGACTGACCCCCTTCTCTGGCCAGATACACATTATTGCCTATGCCCTAGCAAAATGGGCTTTGTGCAATGGCTCTGCCTGCTTCCAGCCTAGGAACCTGCAGACCCAACTGAAACCTGGTTTTCCCCAGGAATTCCTCTTCAAAAAAAAAAAAAATCTGAAAACATCCAGCTCTCCCCTTTGGTTTTCTTGCAAAAACATCATTTTCCTGTTCTTACAGGAAGAGGCAACAACGTGACAGCTTTAAGTAGTGGTGGTGTTTTCTGACAATTCACAAGTAAAGCAGGGAATTTATGAGTGGACATTCATTCTGGAGTAATGATCCTTTGGGGAACTCACCATTATTCTGGCAGCAAATAGGGGAAAAAACATAGCAACAATACAGTAAACCTGGAGGTTTTCAAAACTCAATTTATTCCTATTTAGGGCTCCAGCCGTCACTGTTATCTAATCATAAATGTATTCTTATTGCATGGGGTCACCGCAGGGCAAAGCTGAAGTTATTTTGATTTCCATTCTTCAGCATATTTGGATTTCTCTTATAATTAATGCTGAACTTCCTCCTGAGTTTGGGATGTTTGTTTTTAGGATCTTTCCCAAATCCTTGGAATGCTGAACTCTGGCACTGCTGTCATAAAATGCAGGTTCCAGTTTGTGATGTCTCTAGCTGAGCCTTTTCCAGAGACATGAGGAGGGGAGAGGGAGAAGCACAGTGACTTGGGCATGGTTTCAGCCTCAGGCAGAGAAGCCTGAGAAGTCACGAAGCAGCTGATAGGTCCACCTAAGGCATCCCTCACCACCCTCAGGATTTCTGTAGGGGATAGGGTTTGATGGACAAGTGCACCTCTTGCCCTACAACCTCTCCACCCTTCCAAACATGCTTGATTCGACACCCGTTTCTAAAAGAGGCAGCCATGCATCCAGGCTTTAGTGTGGGAAAACGGACCCCATCTCTTGGAAGGAGCCCCCTCCCACCACCAGCATTTGCCATTTCCCACACTGGAGCAAGGAAGCAAATCCAACTGCCTTCCCAGCCTCCAATTCCCAGCTCGTTGCTTTTGCTGCAGCCTGGCAAGTGTGATAGGAGAATTATCCCATGTTATTTTTTTGGCTTAGGGGAAAGGCTCCAAGAGAAGACCTTATGCTTCTGCCCTAGACGCAGCAATAAACTTCTGGATTTGCTGCTGGTGTGCTGAGACTGCCAACATGTACACAATAAAAGTAAACCCTTCCTGTGGCCACAGACCACAACATGCTAGTGATCCACGGTATTATCCTGTTATTTGGTGAGTCATCCTTGCTGCTGAAAAATGCACACAGCCCAGTAAGTTGTTAACAATAACACTGGATGTGAGAGACTGGTGTTTGTTTTACTCCAGCGTAACTTATTCCATATGCTCCTTTAAAGCATGCTAAACGTTACATCCCTTTGGGCTGCCAACTATTATTTCAAGATTAACTCAAAGATCTAGAACACAGCTACTTGAAGCAAGGCTCTGGAAGCATCCTCTCTCCAGGAAAAAGGCCTGGTGTCGGGAGCAAGACAGCTGTTGTGGACTGCCCTGTCTTTATCTGGATAAGCAGGTCCCCATTTTTATTGAGTGTCCACAACAGTGATGTTCACTGCTGCTCTGCTGCCTGCCATGACATCTTTCAGATGTAATCCACGAGTACAGCGCAGAAGCCATATCCTGACCAAGGAGATGAGTTTAACTTCTAGCATTTACCTCTCATGCATCTTTTTCTGGGTCACTGACAAACCAATTCTTTGTGGAATCTTGGTATGTTTTCCAAATGTCCTTGGTAGCCTTGATTCACGGGAAAAATACTGCAAAAAGAGAGGCATGCAGCTGTGAGAGGTGTCCTCGCTTCGCTCTCTGGCTACATTTCTGAAAGGTTTAACACAACAAGGTCCAGCACTGTTGCATTTTATTTTGGTTTTGCTGGGGTCAGGATTAAATGCTCGAGATGGTATTTCTTGTTCAGACTTAGATGTTTATTAATTCTTATCTATATTACAGTCTCACAAGCCATGAGTTCTACAGCACTTATAGCTAACAAACTTTAAAAATGGAGCCCCGTCTCTCTCTCTACCAGGCCTTTTAAGAACAAACTGTCCAAATATGAAATGACACCCGAATTATTTTTACTTTTAACCCGATAACCAACTACCTGTGGTCCACAATGCGGATTTTTCTATCCAATTACAAAATACCACCCAGACCCATGGAGAAGAAGGTGAAAAAGAAGGACTTAGCCTATGCCCTAAAACCTCCATCTTGCTTTATATATATTACTGTATTCTAAACCCTTAAACTCTAAGTTTTCCACCCTGTGATATCACACACTTCTATTCAAATCCATAATCCCAGTGGTATCACTCAATTTTGGAAGCCTTTTCCACAGCCTCAGGTCAAATGCATTGTTTTCTTGGGGGTCAGTGGCTGTCAGCACAGAAAGCCTGGAATTCCCAGTGCCCAGGGTTCCAACACAGCACCACAGTGTATCCTTCTGTTCCTGCCTGGACTTCTGAATGTTCTACTCCGGACTCAGTCCATAGCACTGCTTGGAAAATGAGCACATTAAAAAGTTTCTCTCCTCACTAGGGGTGTTCCCCAGGCCTGAGTATTGGGATGAGTCCTGTTTATTTGTTTAGGAAATGGAGGGGTCACCATTCCTGAAGGCGTTGAAAAGACGTGTAGACATGGAGGTCAGGGACGTGGTTTAATGGTGGACTTTGGTGTGTTAGGTTAACAACAGGACTCACGATCCTAGAGGCCTTTTTCAACCTAAAACATTCTGTGATCCTACATTTTTTAGCCACTGGTTGTGGAAAAGAGATGCCCCACAAAGCACTCTTCCTGATAACTGAGAGATTTGCCTTTTGGCTTGAGTTGATTTGATCAGAAGCGAAGTTTTGAGAGCAAGAGTAAGCGACACTTAGAGCCTTTTAGAGCCTTGCTGATAACTTCACCCTTCCCCTGAAGTGTGGCACGTGCCCAAAATGATCCTGACAAAAGAGTTAAACCTGAAGGTTCTCTGCTGTGAGTGTGCACGAGGACCACGGGGGTGTTTATGGGGGTCATGGGGAGGAGAACAGCGTGTGCAGGACATGAACCTTTTATTGTCAGAGAAGAGAAATCTTTGTACTGCTTGCCACTGAAAATCTGCTTAGTGGGCAATGATTCATCTGTTAAGTTATCATTCAGTTAAGTTAAGATTCGGGACAAACCATGGCTATTTTAGAAAAATTAGCCAGACCTTTTCTAGGCCCTTAAAACCTCCAAAATAAATCACCAAAGGCCCACCTGAGGATCCGTAACCTGGTGAGAGTCCTTGCATTTTCAGAGGCCAGGACAAGTCTGTCTATATGTGCACCTTCTTCATGCGTACCTGGAAAGGGCCTTAAGGTGTTAAAATGCCTGAAGATGTACCTCCACAATAATGCACTTTAAAAATATTCAGCCTTTTATCCTTAATTTCAATGTTCTTACCTTTAAACTAACCAGGCAGACTATTCTGAGCATGCTTTGAGGCACAGACCTAGAAGAATGCTACAAAACAAGACAGGTTTGCAGGCACTACAAGCTGTGCCACTACTAATGTTTTCTAGACATTTTCTGTCCCTGTTGACAAGAACATGCCAAATTTTAACATTCCTCTCTTTGAAACAGACAGTCTGATTATCTTGAAACGTGCCTTGATGTGGGCAGCTTACGGAAAATCACAGAGCAAGATAAGTTTGAAGGCTCTAACCTTAATAAAGCTGAAGTTTCCCCTGCACAGATGCCCTGCCTTCATCCTGAGCTGTAACTTCACTTCTTGCCTTTGGCGTGGATGTCATTTGATGTGTGTCCCTTCTTTTGTGGCAGTGTTTTATGCAGACACTTCACTTCAGCAGGGTCTTTGCCGCACTGAGCCATCTGCAGGAAAGCCCTGTGCTGAGTCAGGCCCTTGGAGGAGCTGGGGGTGTGCTGGAGGTGACAGATGTTTGGGACCTGACTGACCTCAGGTACAGCCTCACGCCTCTGCTGCTCATTTGTCACCTTGCCATAATTAATCACGGCCCCAGACCAGTCCTGACTCTGTCGCTTGTTTTATCTTCTATTTTGGGTTTGCCTCCTTTTTTTAGATATTATTTTCATAGAATCACAGCATGGTTTGGGTTAGAAGGGAGCTTAAAGATCATCCAGTTCCAACCCCCCTGCTGTGGACACCTTCCACAAGACCAGTTGGCTCAAAACTCCATCCAGTCTGGCCAGAAACACTTCCAAGGATGGGGCATCCACAGTTTCCCCCTAAAATTTCTTCCTTTTATCTGATCTACACTTCCAAGGATGGGGCATCCACAGCTTCTCTGGGCAACCTGTTCCAGTGCCTCACCACCCTCACACTAGAGAATTTCTTGTTAACATCTAATCTAAATCTCTTCTCTTTTACTTTAAAACAATNCATCCACAGCTTCTCTGGGCAACCTGTTCCAGTGCCTCACCACCCTCACACTAGAGAATTTCTTATTAACATCTAATCTAAATCTCTTCTCTTTTACTTTAAAACAATTAGCATTGTTCTATCACTATCTGCCTGTGCAAAAAAATGGCTCTCTCGTGAGCATATTGGCATGTGAATCACTCTCTCTCTTCTGTACACTTTTAAAATTAACGTTGTTGCTGTTACCATTCATTTTCTTATCTCTCTGCTGTTTCCAGTAAATTGTTCCCATCTTGGCCCATGATCTTTGCCTTTTATGCCTCCAGTTGGAGAGGGGAGAATTAAATTGGGGAACATCATTACTGAACCACAACAGCCTGGAACGAACCTTGACAGGACAAAACACAAGTGGGAGAGACCACGGGCCTCAGAGCAGCAATCAGCTCTCTTCCCCGGTGTCCTAAATGGCTCATCCACCCAGGAAATTGGCTGCCAGCCTGGAATGAAGGTCAGCCTGCTTCCAGGTTGTGTGAAATTGGATAGCATTGCCACCTAGACTTCGCTATGCTCTCCCAGCATGGCCTAATTTCCAATGCCCTGACTCTTCTGCAACACCAAATTTTTGTCCAAAGCCTAAAGGAAAGCTCTTCTTTCCTTTCAGCCTCATCACAACCTCGGTTTTCTCTTTGTGATGTGCTGGATGTCTCTTGATTGTTCCTCTCTCAGATGCATTTTTCAGGTGAGATGATGCTGAGAACCAGGTCACCTACACCTGATCTGAGGTTTGCTCACCCTGATCTTAAACCCTTTCAGTGATAAANCCGTCTCTCTCTCTACCAGGCCTTTTAAGAACAAACTGTCCAAATATGAAATGACACCCGAATTATTTTTACTTTTAACCCGATAACCAACTACCTGTGGTCCACAATGCGGATTTTTCTATCCAATTACAAAATACCACCCAGACCCATGGAGAAGAAGGTGAAAAAGAAGGACTTAGCCTATGCCCTAAAACCTCCATCTTGCTTTATATATATTACTGTATTCTAAACCCTTAAACTCTAAGTTTTCCACCCTGTGATATCACACACTTCTATTCAAATCCATAATCCCAGTGGTATCACTCAATTTTGGAAGCCTTTTCCACAGCCTCAGGTCAAATGCAGTGTTTTCTTGGGGGTCAGTGGCTGTCAGCACAGAAAGCCTGGAATTCCCAGTGCCCAGGGTTCCAACACAGCACCACAGTGTATCCTTCTGTTCCTGCCTGGACTTCTGAATGTTCTACTCCGGACTCAGTCCATAGCACTGCTTGGAAAATGAGCACATTAAAAAGTTTCTCTCCTCACTAGGGGTGTTCCCCAGGCCTGAGTATTGGGATGAGTCCTGTTTATTTGTTTAGGAAATGGAGGGGTCACCATTCCTGAAGGCGTTGAAAAGACGTGTAGACATGGAGGTCAGGGACGTGGTTTAATGGTGGACTTTGGTGTGTTAGGTTAACAACAGGACTCACGATCCTAGAGGCCTTTTTCAACCTAAAACATTCTGTGATCCTACATTTTTTAGCCACTGGTTGTGGAAAAGAGATGCCCCACAAAGCACTCTTCCTGATAACTGAGAGATTTGCCTTTTGGCTTGAGTTGATTTGATCAGAAGCGAAGTTTTGAGAGCAAGAGTAAGCGACACTTAGAGCCTTTTAGAGCCTTGCTGATAACTTCACCCTTCCCCTGAAGTGTGGCACGTGCCCAAAATGATCCTGACAAAAGAGTTAAACCTGAAGGTTCTCTGCTGTGAGTGTGCACGAGGACCACGGGGGTGTTTATGGGGGTCATGGGGAGGAGAACAGCGTGTGCAGGACATGAACCTTTTATTGTCAGAGAAGAGAAATCTTTGTACTGCTTGCCACTGAAAATCTGCTTAGTGGGCAATGATTCATCTGTTAAGTTATCATTCAGTTAAGTTAAGATTCGGGACAAACCATGGCTATTTTAGAAAAATTAGCCAGACCTTTTCTAGGCCCTTAAAACCTCCAAAATAAATCACCAAAGGCCCACCTGAGGATCCGTAACCTGGTGAGAGTCCTTGCATTTTCAGAGGCCAGGACAAGTCTGTCTATATGTGCACCTTCTTCATGCGTACCTGGAAAGGGCCTTAAGGTGTTAAAATGCCTGAAGATGTACCTCCACAATAATGCACTTTAAAAATATTCAGCCTTTTATCCTTAATTTCAATGTTCTTACCTTTAAACTAACCAGGCAGACTATTCTGAGCATGCTTTGAGGCACAGACCTAGAAGAATGCTACAAAACAAGACAGGTTTGCAGGCACTACAAGCTGTGCCACTACTAATGTTTTCTAGACATTTTCTGTCCCTGTTGACAAGAACATGCCAAATTTTAACATTCCTCTCTTTGAAACAGACAGTCTGATTATCTTGAAACGTGCCTTGATGTGGGCAGCTTACGGAAAATCACAGAGCAAGATAAGTTTGAAGGCTCTAACCTTAATAAAGCTGAAGTTTCCCCTGCACAGATGCCCTGCCTTCATCCTGAGCTGTAACTTCACTTCTTGCCTTTGGCGTGGATGTCATTTGATGTGTGTCCCTTCTTTTGTGGCAGTGTTTTATGCAGACACTTCACTTCAGCAGGGTCTTTGCCGCACTGAGCCATCTGCAGGAAAGCCCTGTGCTGAGTCAGGCCCTTGGAGGAGCTGGGGGTGTGCTGGAGGTGACAGATGTTTGGGACCTGACTGACCTCAGGTACAGCCTCACGCCTCTGCTGCTCATTTGTCACCTTGCCATAATTAATCACGGCCCCAGACCAGTCCTGACTCTGTCGCTTGTTTTATCTTCTATTTTGGGTTTGCCTCCTGTTTTTAGATATTATTTTCATAGAATCACAGCATGGTTTGGGTTAGAAGGGAGCTTAAAGATCATCCAGTTNTGCCTCCAGTTGGAGAGGGGAGAATTAAATTGGGAAATATCATTACTGAACCACAACAGCCTGGAACGAACCTTGACAGGACAAAACACAAGTGGGAGAGACCACGGGCCTCAGAGCAGCAATCAGCTCTCTTCCCCGGTGTCCTAAATGGCTCATCCACCCAGGAAATTGGCTGCCAGCCTGGAATGAAGGTCAGCCTGCTTCCAGGTTGTGTGAAATTGGATAGCATTGCCACCTAGACTTCGCTATGCTCTCCCAGCATGGCCTAATTTCCAATGCCCTGACTCTTCTGCAACACCAAATTTTTGTCCAAAGCCTAAAGGAAAGCTCTTCTTTCCTTTCAGCCTCATCACAACCTCGGTTTTCTCTTTGTGATGTGCTGGATGTCTCTTGATTGTTCCTCTCTCAGATGCATTTTTCAGGTGAGATGATGCTGAGAACCAGGTCACCTACACCTGATCTGAGGTTTGCTCACCCTGATCTTAAACCCTTTCAGTGATAAAATTCACACAGACAACCCAGCTGCCCTGCACCATTGCTCTCAGGGCTACAGAGAGTTTTTCCCTGTGCCAAGCTCCAGTGTCCTGCCTACAGTTTAACCCCTGACTTCTTATCATGTCAACAGGAGGAATGGAAAGCCTCCACTCTTTCAGATGTGCAAGGATCAATATCTCCTCTCGACTTGTTAGTTTGCATTCCTGCAATGTTTCCTCTCAAATTGTGTCTCTTGGAGACCTCTCACTTCTCTTATGTCTCCTGCAGGTGTTCCCTGCTTTCCCAATGCCACTGGCCATGTAAATAGAGCTGTTAACCCCGGCAAATAAAATCCAGGTACTATGAGCAGCTCTGGCACAATTACCAAAATCCCACAGTGGGATCTGGAGGGGCAGGGGGCAGAAAGTTTCTGAGTGACCGAGGTGCACATGGAAGGGAGCTGAATGAAAAGGGAAAACCTTGATTCCAAGACACTGCTCTACCAAACACACATCAGCAAACCGGTTCTATAGCCTCAGAACCAAAACACATTTCAGAGGAGCTGGGTACAGCTTCCCAAAAGAGCCAAAGAGTTCCTTAAGGGACTTGGAGATTTCTAACTGTGAGGCAGGTGGCAAAGAAGCATCTTCAATCATTTCAAAGCATCACCACAATCCAGAAAGACATGATAAAAACATTCATGTTTTTAAACAGGCCACGTTTGAAATTCCAAGGAAGAAACAGGCTAGCACGTGACAGCATGGAAATTTGAAAGGAGAATCCAGTCTTACAAATGGCGCAGTTTCACATCTCCAAAGTATCCAGCAAAACCCCCAAACCCATAACCACTAAATAATCAGAAAGTTACATCTGGTTTTCTTGTTTCTTTTTTTCTTTTTTTTTTTTCCTTTTTTTTTCTTTTTTTTTTTTTTTTTTTTTGGAAAATTCTCTTTACATGCAGGGCTTCAATTCCTGTGTTTAGGGCATGCAGCATTAGTGGTTTCTGCCCAAGTACTGCCCGAGCAGGCAGCACAGAGAGGATAAGCATTTTGCATGCTCATTTTCATGGTTCATACGTCTGCAGATGAAAACAGAAGAAATAGAACAAACTGTGCCCAGACAGCGAGATCTGTGTGAGTCCCTGGCCAGCAGACTGAGCTGTGGGGAAGGAGACTGGGAAAAGACCCCTGCTGCTGTCTCAGCTGTCCCAGGGGGGAAACCAGGAGCAAGGACGCAGGATTTCTCCATGGTGCCTTGGGAAGACCAAGGAGCACGGGAGTTCCAGAGAATTGACAGATAACAGCAGACAGCATGTTCCTGTGTCCCCAGGACTCAAGGACTCATCTCTGGCAGAGCTGTCCCATGCTGGAGGGACAGACACCATACGAGGCAATGCCACTTGGAGGTGAAACAATGCAGAGCTGGGGCAGAGGTTGGTAAAGTCAAAGCGGCAAGGAGCCAGGGGACATTTCTCAAGGACAGCAGATTAGAGACCACTACAGTGAAGAAGATTTCCCTTTAGGAGAAATCATTGACAACCTCTCACCTAAGAGGCCTGGCTTTTGCAAGGTGTTCCAGGGACTTTCTTGATCTAAAATACATAAATGAAATAAGAATACGGTGCTTTGTGCAGCTGAGGCCAGTCACACCTTGCTTTTAATAAAAAAAGGGCTATTTTCCCTGGAATACCCAGCCCTGCTGAAGGCTGGCAAACCGATGATACAGAGGAGGCCAAATTACCTTCACAACCAGGGGCCACAGCCAGAGCCATGCTCCACATCCAATTTGCCTTGTGCTTCCCACTGGTAACTATGGGAACCTTGCTCATGGATCAGAGGAGAAATAGGGCCAGAGCTGCTGAGGAAGCCTCACAGCCCACAGTTTGTAGGACACGGCTCCCAGACAGTGCCACATGGTACATGCACTTCTGTTTTTCCGGAAGCCCCAGCTCCTGGAGTCATGTGATTCCTATTTCAGCACCCTTATGGTTTTTTAACTTGCTTCTGGTCGCCAAGTAAATTGGAAAGCACCAAACTCTAGGGCTCAAAAGCAGAGGACAAATCCAGAGAACACGTTATTTGTTACTTTTTAATTCTGTACTTGCAGGGCGATTCTTCTTTTTTCCCCCAACCTAAATTTTTCCAGGCCTTGGAATGGTGGTGAAGAGAACCGGAGTGTCAGCTGGAGAGTGCCAGTGCCTATCTGATGGCAGTGCTGGCACACTGCACTTCCATGGCTCTTTGCAGGGAAGCAGCAGAGCCACTGGGCCATGGCTTTCACTGGGAAACACATTTCAGTCAGCCTTGCATCTGCATTTCGAGCCCCGGAGTGCCGAGGTCTCTCAACAGCAAAACACAGCTTCACCGGTGTCATGGTTTTGCTAGGAAAAGATCCTAAGGGACAGCCAGTCCTTCATTTCCCAGTGATTCAGTGGCTCCAGCTAGGAGCTGGTTTCTGCCTGAGAAGTGGAAGTGAGATGCTGGTGTTAGCAGGCACTGCTGGTGAGACAATTGACAGCTGCCAGGAGGATTTTTTGTTTCCACCCCTTTGAGAAGAGTGAGGAGACAGTTCGCACCTTGTTCATATCTCACAAAAAGCCCAGCTGCTGAAGTCATTCTGTGCACATATTGAATTTTTCCTGTGCATGCCTGGTGACCAGAAAGCAGGTTTTTTCCAAAAAGAAAAGTACGGCTGTGAAGCAGAACCTGAGGAGAAGAATGTGTGGCTTGTTTTTCAGCCCAGATGTTTACAAAATATGTGCAACTTTCCCCATTCCCAAGCTTCCCAAATTCAAGTCCAGCCCCTGTAACTACTCCTTCTTTCAGTCCCCATGCAGCAGGTGGTTTCCAGTGCAAATATACTTTTGTGCCTGTTACACATCAGCAGTGCTCTGCAAAATTTGGCCAGTCAATGCTTCTTCCAGGAAGGCTCTCCCCTCAGCTGTTAAACGCTATGCTCATGAATTAGTGCTCTGGATTTATTGTTTAAACACG
>VYZR01041428.1:2036-43499 GCA_013400675.1 Oxylabes madagascariensis | reverse complement strand
AAGAGGTTCATTAATTCATCATTATATACAATATGAATCGGTTATCAAATAGCTGCAAGGACCTGGAAAGTGTTGGCAGCTCAGTTCTCTATGCAATTCATTGCAGTCTTCAAAGCTAACACAGAAGCTTTGAAAAAAACAGGTTTACAGCAAAGTTTGGAAAAGATCCTATGAAATGTAGCTTTAAAAATGTCTTAGACTAAGTTTACAAAGCATAGCTTTGTAAAAACTACCCAGTTATCTGGCAAATTATTTTAATAACATTGAGTCTAATCAACCTGTAAGATTTCTTTCACAATGGAAGTGAAGGAATTTCAAGGTTTTAAATGCAGACCAAGGCCACAACATTTTGTTCATTTTAGCTTCTAAGTATTTGTTTTTTTAGACCATTATTTACCCACTAACTACCGTAGTAACAAACGTGGACTTGTACAACAATTCATCTTGAAGCATTCCAAAGTAAATTAAAGTCTTCCAAGAACAGGTCACTACAGCTAACTCCTCTGCTGAAGTCCAGTTTACTTACAGGGTGGAATCTGACTTGTTTATAGCTAAACACGGTGACTAGTTAGGACAGGAAACAGCACTATATCCAAATGAAAGGGCAAAAAGCCTTTTCTTAAGCAGCACGCAGATTACTGCTGTGTCTGACCACTTGGCTCTTCCCCATTCGTTGGTAGTACCATCAGCTGAATCTTAAACACTTCCCCATGCATGCCTGAATCAATTACACCAACACCCTAGACAGAACTGTAATTTATTAAAATACAATTCAAGTATCCTGCTGGAGGAAAAGGATTTGTTTCCCCTCTTGCATACAGCCCTCTCTAGCTCTAGTGAGACAAAGGTCAGTGAGGTAGGAGATTAAAACAACTGGTAAAATCACTGTGTGACTTACTGGCAGAAAAGAGCACGTTACATCTGTCCCTCAAATTCACGAGATCAAATTAACAATAACCTGATATAAATTCTTGCTTCCCTACATTTTTGATTCCAAGCTGCAAAAAGCAACACCATCCCAAACCAAGGATAAAAACAAAATTCCGTTAATCTTTCCACTTTGTTTAGCTTCCCATGGAGTATATGTTTTCATCATGCAAGTTCTCTCTCTCCTGCAGTGATATCTCTCACCTTTACATAACAGAATTCAGTTCATCCTGTTCACTGTCAGGTGGTGCCTTTAAGAATTTACGTTTTTTTCCAAAAGAGAAGATAATAATTTGTTGATAGCTCTTTCCCATAGGTAGGACATCCTCATGGAAGCCCAGTAATCCTCACCTGAAATCTCCTGCTGTGAACTTTGCCTCAGCAAGTGAAAAGGCAGCTTCTCTCATCACCTCACCCATCAGCATCTTAGTCTGTTAAAAAAAAAAGGCAGCAAATACAAGCAAATACACATTGTTACTCCTTTTTCAGGATAAATAACTAGTAGCATAAAGAGAAGAAATTGAAGAAAGTGAGAAAGTCCTATACTCTCAAACTGGAAATTGTAATTCTCAGGTGACTAGCAAAAAAAAGAAGGATTTCAGCTGTTTCACACTGCAGAATTCATAGAAGCAGCAAAAGATTTGTCTTAATCATGAAATTCTATTACATAGGGGTTAAATCAGAACAATAAAGTGGTTAAGTAGGAAAATACTCTTCTTTCACATTGTATGGAATATTATGAGACAGCTGAAGTTGTTTTTCAACATACAAATGCATGCAGCTTTGTGAAGCTGCACTCTCCTCCCACTCCATTCTTTCCCAATTTTTACAGACTTATAGCCCTTGTAGCTAAAAACCATGCTGTTGAGAAACACCAGCCTTTGTGTGTTAGACAAGGTACAGGAAGCAATGACAGAGTGAGGAGAGCTTGTCCACAGCGTGGCAACAAAGCACCACTGCTAACCATGGGCACTGCAGCAGCTGCAGCTGAAACAGTGCAACTAAACCCATCTGGTGTGGCAGAACAGAACAACACACAGCAGGCTCTACTGACTATCTCAGATTTGTCATCCATGTTGCAAAGGAAGAAGCAGGACACTGTGTTTCTTCATAAAGGAACAAGTCCCATCTAGACAGAACTTCTGCTTGCTAGTGTACCTAGTCATGCAGGAAACATTACAGATCTGCAGTGTCCCCTCAAGCCAGATAAAGCAACAAAAATGGGGCTACAGAACATGTTAATACCAATCCTAAAGTATTTGGCAGCATCAGAGCAAATTCCCTGTAATATAGAAGAGATGATAGGGAACTTGGGACACAAAAGAAAGCAGAGGCTAAGACTGTCTGGAAAGAGGTGAAGAATTTTAACTCTTCCAAGTTCCTGTATCATTGCAGTCAAAAAAACATCATTCTGCTCATGTGTTCTCAATAGTCTCACAAAAAACAGGTTAGCCAGAAAGTTGTCCCTATATTCCAGCCTATGTAATGAAGTTAGCAGAACGGGAATGCACAACAGACAGATTTCAAGTAAAGTGAGCCAAACAAAGGAAAATTCTAATTTACCTACCTCGATAATTTTTTTAAGGATCTGCCTGAATCGAAGTGTCAAAGCATCAGATTTTTTCTTTAAGAGGTTACGACCTGTTTGGGCTCCTTTCAAACGAGCCTTCATGATGGTCTGAGCCCTGGTAAGCAGAGGAATAAAGAAAAAACATCCTGCATCATCTGAATGGATTAGGAAAAAACTTACATGAAGTTTTCTGACATGCATATGACTGAAATTATGAAGCAACCAAGAAACACCATTCCAGTAAAACAAGATGGCCACTTCAGGACAGAATTCCCATTTAAAATCAAGGGAAATTATATTTATCTCCATCATCTATGAGAATTACAAGGTTATGATCTGTGAAGGCAAAGCTCATGGAAGATTGACAAGACATCTTTCAGTGCTTCCATAATAGGAAGTAAGAGTTTTCATTTTTCTTCATGACATAGAAGTATCAGAAATGAAACTACTCCAAATACCCACTGTCACTGTGACATTGGTATTGCTTTTAAGTCCTTTTACTGCAATGTCATCTTCTCAAAATCAGACAACACCAGCAAATTCTTCTTGTGGTCATAACGGCTGATGCCATGTTCTGATTTTACAGAGCAAGAAGATGCAGCAGTTGTACATTCTGGTTTTCCTTAGCTTCATATGCTGCATAGGAGATTTACAAGCTATTAAAGACAATCAAAAGCAACAACAATTTAAAAGGAATCCTAGTGAGTTCGTTGTAGCTTTCACCTTTACTTCCAACCGCACAATTATAGGTTTCTTGTATGAAATTCGGAACTGTACTGCTTTCTACATGCAGCCACTGTGCACAAAGGACACCGCTCAAGTCAAGTTCTTACACTTCCTCTCTGATCTTGGAAAAAATAAGTATAATTAAGATTCTCTCCACACAGTGGAATCCATTACTGGCCACATCTATTGGCATGTGATGAGAATAGCTCCATTAACATCTACCAAATACATAGAACTGAAAACCATGAGTACTTTATGAATGTTTATGACTAAAAAAAAAAAATAGAGAGTAAAAAGGCAACTTTACTTTCCCAACAAGCAGGTGTCTGTCATCACCTTGAACTAACTTTGCTCTGTTCACCACGTGCCAGAGACTGGCTGGCTTTCTAGTTAAAGCAAGATCTCACTCGCTCTGAGAGTGCAATAAACAAAGTCTTGTTTACTCTCAAGGAAATTGAGCAGCTTCTGGAATTAAAGATATCCAGCACAGAAGCGGGTCATACCAGCAAGCCACTTTTTTATAACAACAAAAAAGCCCCCAAACCAACATAAAAAGTAAACCTTGTGAAATCCTCTTCTGTCGGTTAACAAAATTAATTGCTGCAGACACAGATCCTCTTTATTTTGCCATTCTAATTTATAGTCCTTTGGGAACATCACCCACATTATTGTCTGTCACCTCATTTGAAACCAGGCTTATAAACATTAGGCCTTTGTACCTGACCACCCTCATCCCACAGTGACACGTGACCTCACAAAACCAGATACCTTTCAAGAGTGACTGAAGTGCCCCCTCCCTGGACACCGAAACTGAACAAAAAAAAGCACTACCAAAGAGCAGGAGTGAGACCAGATGACTTAGTGTATGCAATAATTCATTTCTGGGTATGCAATAGTTTATTTCTAAACTAAATTTCAAAACGGAACCTTTACCATGTAATGCATTAATCTTTCCATATAAACTGTTACTTTTTATGTCCTGAGCTCATAGAGTGAATAATTATTATTCTGTGTTTGAGGTTTTCCGTCCTGCAAGGCATCCTTTTTTACTATAAAGATTATGTGCAGGCATCAACCCACTTTTATGCAAGAAGATTTGGAACAGCCTTTCACCTTAAAGCAAAGTCTGCCTGTCCTGGAGGGTTCCGAAGAGAAACCGAACAACGTTATTAAACCAGCAATTTTATTCAACTGTTTGTGTTTGTTCCAATGTTGGCAGCTTTCTCAGCCTTCTCAGGAGACATCTGCTTTCATGACAAACAGTTTGCTGTCTGGATCTGGAAAATTACCTGACTGTCCACTACACTGGGAGCACTTTACTTCCTCCTTCGTTTTTAACACTTTATGGCCACCCTCTCGTACAGCAGTATCGTCTGTTGCAAAGTTAAGGGAAGCCGTGGTTCCACTTGTCCATTTCTGCTACACATACATTCTACAACTTGCTCTTTTTCAAGTAAGGTTTGCGTAATCTCATGATTTTAAATACCACGCCCGGCATCTCGGTACCGGGCCCTGTCACGGCCCTCTGAGGACTGACAGCTGATGTGGAGCCTGGCAGCAGAACCTGAAGGATCCGAGGACCAGCGGCCCTCAGCTGCTCCATCACAGAACCGGGGGAGCCGCGCTCGGCGGCGCAGCGCGCACACAACCGGCGGAACGACCCCCAGCGCCGAGCCCCGACCAGGAGCCCCGGGCGCCCCGAGAGCCGCCGCTCCCGCCGCGCCGGGCACGGCACGGGGCCCCCGCGCTCCCCCCTCGGCGCCGTCCCGACCCGTCCCGGCGGACACTCACATCCGCGAGGGAAAGATCTCGATGCGGTCCTTGGCCGACATGTCCGCGGCGGGGCGCGGGGCGGGCTGTGGCCGTGGCCGCTGTCACCGGCGGGGCCGGCTCGGCTCNCGCTCCCCGCGCCTCCCGCCGGCGCCGCGCCGCAGATGGGCTGTGCCCGGCCGCCTCTCCGGGGCGGCCGCGGTCGTGGGGCGGCGCCCGTGCCGGTCGGCGCTGGCTCCGTTTCCGCAGACGTTGTGCGGCCGCGAGGGCCTCGGCTGAGGCGTGCCCAGCCTCTGGAAAAATGAATTCCGGGTTCGGCGCGGTGGGCGTAGTGGTGCTCCTAGGGATCTTCCACTGAAGGCCAAATTAAAAACTAGTGACTGTGGAGGGAGCAGCCGAGTGCTGAGCGCTGTTTGTCTGCTCTTGGTCGCTGTGGCTCGAGTTTGTTGCTTTGCAATGCAGCTTTCTCATATACCCCATAAGTACCTGCAGGATTGAGCAGAGCTGCATTGAGTGGACTAGAAAGCCGAACTGTAAAGTTTTCCTTTTAACCTTGGAGTTCTTTGTTCAGTTCCCACAAAGTTATACAAAATCTTGGAGTGTTTTTATAATGCTTTGCTAGTCTGTATTTCCCCTTTTTACAAGAATGGAAATAAGGGTGGACGTGGTCTTCTGAATTGTGTGGACATGAGTACATAGCATTTGGCATTACCTTCCTACTTTGATTTTAAACTTTCTTGTAGCTAGAAAGCAGTGGCACTGATGTAAAGATCATGACTAAAACTTCAAAATGGTGACTGAAACCTTCTGAAGGAGTGATGCATTTGACTTGGCATCTTAGGCTCCTGCTGCTGTAGAAAATCTTCCATGGGAAACTTCAAGGCATAGACAACTGAACTAACCTAGTTCAACGTTTAAGAGCATATGGATTCATCATCAGAAAAATAAAGCAGTTTAAGCATTCCTTCTTACCACTACTTGATTATGAAGTGTTGGGTTTGTCCTTTTTTTCTTAAGGTATAATGAAGGAATTCTGGTTTTTCCATGTGATTTTTGTTGTTGGGTCTTTTCCCCCTCTGGACTAGCAATCTGTTGGGGAGTGCTTTTTTTACATTTTCAGTACTTCAGGCCAGGCCAGTTCTGTTCTGATTAATGCCTTTGCTTTCTTTGCTGACATTTGGCCTCTGGAGCAGGTCTTGCAGGATTGCTCTGAACATCGTGTGCTGAGTTTAAAAGTCATCTGGAGTCTGCTTCTCCTCAGTACTGTAGAAGCTTCCATCTGCCTCTTCTTTTCTTAGCTTCACATGCTGTCTTAATATGTGCATACAAAGTCATTCATGAGTATTGCAGGCTTCTCTCCTATGTCCTCCTGCTCTTCCAGTCCAGTTGATGATCCTTGAGAGTCCCTTCCAACTCAGAATATTCTGTGAATCTGTGAAAAGGTTACACACTCTCATGAATTTAGATACATGGGAGGTGTGCAGTGCCACCTTTCCACCACCTGAAGAAGCCTTTCCAGTGTGCTGTGTATAGGCAGTATGACAGTTGAAGTGGGTAATGAAGTCTGGGTAGCAAAGCTTTTTCTACATTAGTGCAAAAAAAATAGCATCTTAAAAATGGTTGTGGTTGAAATACAAGTTAATTTATTATTTCATTTCTGTTAAAACCTAAGCATTACCTTATCATAATTGCTAGTTTTTCTGCTACTGTTCCCCTCTATCCTCCCCAGTCCTTGCTGGTTTATTGCCATGTTTGTAGGAGAAGGCAGTGATGTACTGTGAAATAAAATCTTTGGGTTTTCTGCTTCAATTCCAGGATGCCGGGACTAAGCTGTAGGTTCTACCAGCATAAATTCCCCGAGGTGGAAGATGTAGTGATGGTCAATGTTCGGTCCATTGCTGAAATGGGAGCCTATGTCAGCCTGCTGGAGTACAACAACATTGAAGGCATGATCCTCCTCAGTGAGCTGTCCAGGAGACGTATTCGTTCCATAAACAAACTCATCCGGATCGGCAGGAATGAATGTGTTGTGGTCATAAGGGTTGACAAGGAGAAAGGTACCTGGGGATATGGTGGGCTCTATCAAGATTGAATTCGTGGACTGAAATGCAGATGAACTAAGCAGGTGTTGGTGGGTTTTGCCAGGGCTACTTTTTTTGGGCATTGAAGTAAAATAGATCATCAGTGACCATACCTATGATCATTCTTCTGTTTCTGTGTGTCCTTTGGGAACTCGGTTAATGAAAGTAAATCGCATCAGTAAAGGTTTAAGTGGGTCCTCACCAGATCAGTCACTTAAACTATAGTGTAGTAGAATTTTGTTTTGATATCTATGTAGATTTTCTAAGTCAACTGAAGAGAAGGATCATTTGCTGTAGATGTAAAAATCTAGATGCTAAGCACTTAGTGCTCACCATCCATCGTGTTTGTTAACAAGTCTCAAACCTTGTTGATAAAGGTGATGACAAGGATGTAATCATTGTGAATTCTGTAGGGTACAAGTTGAAATTGTATAGGCAGTTTTGGTTTTTGTTGTCTTTTGGATGTTTGAATCTTTGAAGGTTTTTTAAATGTAATTTCTATTGGGAACATTTCAGATTTTGATTATCCTCTTCCACACAATCTCTAAGATCTCTATCCAGCTATACAGAAATAATAAACACTGAGCACATCTCCTAGAAATGTTACTGTTGGTATGATGTTTCTCAAGTTATATGCTTTTCTAGAATACTTCCAAAACTGCAGTTAACTCTGAGAATAAATAATGAATGACAGGATAGGAAAAGCAGAGACAAAAGAAGGACAAGAATAAACTTATTGCAGATAAATCTGAAGTGAAATAAGTTTCCCAACATCTCTAATGAAATATACTTTTACAAATTAATTTAATTTTGTTTTCATGTTAACAGAGAAACACATCTGGAATTCATCTAGTGGTCTTTTATTGAACTTACTTGAGAACCTATTGTTTGTGAGAAATAGGTGGAGGCCTTTTAAAATTTAGAAGAGAGTTCAAAAGAAGTTTTTTTCACAGGCATTTTTTTCAGGCTGAGCCTATTTTATTAGGAAGCTGTTCAAAGTTAAAGTGATGGAGTGCCAGCCTTGAATTGAATTGTGTTGAGCATTACAAAAATATGCATTAAATTTGCTTCTTTGTATGGTGGAGTGATTTTTTTTCCCAAACTGTGTACAGAAACGTAAAAATAGATCACTAGTTGCTGAGATATTAGGAAAATTTCTTCAGAATTTGCAGAGAAAATATTAAGGCAGTAATTGAAAAGAATGATGTTCAAAAAATTTGCTACTGTAAGTATTTACAGTTGAAAGGATTTTGTATCCTAATTTGGATCATAATTTGCTTAAATTCATCAAGGTTTGGTCTTGTTTCTCACTCTAGCAACATATGGGGGAGCTGTAGGCAGGGGGAAAATCCTGAGCCAGAGTGTTTGTTCTTCATGAGTTTCTCTTGATGGAGTCAGACTTAGATTGCACAATGGCTGACACTTCTAATATCATCTTCCCCAACAGGTTATATTGATTTGTCAAAAAGAAGAGTTTCTCCAGAGGAGGCTATCAAATGTGAAGACAAATTCACAAAATCAAAGACTGTAAGTCAACTTTCTGTATTTAGGCCCTGTATATTTCCAGCTTCTTTCTTGAGCAACGAAAATGCGCAGACATAAGATAAAAGAAAAGCATTCATGTGTTGGGCATACTTAGATTCTCATTTACCTGTGCAAAGATATATCATCAGCTCATGTGTCCGTGAGTGTTAACATCGTAAGGTGCTTATTAAGTAATTAATAGATCAAGAAAGATGTCAGTTGAGAAGTTATGATGTAAAAGGGTATATTTAAATGATCAGAAATCCAAAAGTACGTGCTGGTTTAGCACACTGTGGGCAACTTTTTATTGAAAAGATGTGCAGGTAGTTTCAGGCTCCCATCCTTACTGCATTGTGGTCTTAACACTTCCAAGTAGAAATTTTTGTCTGCTTTCAGTATTTAATGTGGAGTTTTTACCACTCCTGTGTTGCAGGTTTACAGCATCCTTCGCCACGTTGCTGAAGTCTTGGAGTACACTAAGGATGAGCAGCTTGAGAGCCTGTTCCAGAGAACTGCCTGGGTATTTGATGACAAGTACAAAAGACCCGGATATGGTGCTTATGATGCATTCAAGCATGCAGTCTCGTAAGGACTTCTTCTATGCTTCCAGGGGCTTACTTCAAATTGCAGGAAGTATTTCCTGAAGTATATCTGTCACTGCGTTCTTTTGGGTTGTATCATTGGGTTTCTTTCCCAGGATCAGGACGGAGAATGTACTGGTCATGTAAATCTAGTAAATTTTGACATCCCTCTAACAGAGGAAGAACCACTGGTCTTCGTTTGTCTGTCAGAATTTGCCTGGTTTTAGTCCCAGGCAGATTTAATCAGAAATACCTAGCTCTGGGTCTGAAGACATTTCTACTCAGAGCTGATTGTCACTCTTCCACTGCACAGGAAACTGTTTTCTTTTTTTAAATGCAACAAGCTGACTTGTTACTTCTCTCCACATCCAAACTTAAAGAATGGGATCATAAACTTGGAAATGGAATTTTGAACACAAAGAGGTAGAAATTGTGATGCTAAGGAAGTATACACTGAGATAGATTGCTTTTATTTTTTTAATCGAGTCTGATATTTTAATTTGCTTTCAGAATTGAAGTATTTGGTTTCCCTCTACGAATCTACCTTGAAATTGTCAATCCTAAACTGGATCCCTCAGTTAACATTTCCAGTTTTGTTCTTCTGTAGCACCTGAGTGTGTGAGTGATGAACTGGAGTTGAACGGTAGATGGCAGTAATAACGCTTTTAGAAATGGCGGTGACTCTCAGAAGCCGGGCACTCGGTAGTGTTTTAAGTAGCTGAAAACCAGCTCTGCCTTTTGGGGGAAGGAACAGCTTGTGTCCTCATTTAGCATTAATGTGTTTTGTTTCCTATTGTAATGATTATTTTCTGGTGGTAGCAAATTTACTGGTAAAGGGAAAATCTGGGCATACTACTGTAAAAGGAATTCCAGATCACTCTTAACTGATAAATACTTAGTTAAACACCTGTATAATAGATTTTAAAAAGAAACACCTCTAGCTACACTGGCTGTTTTAGCTTCAGTTGTGTATGCATGAAAACTCCTGAGCACAGGCCTTTTGTTGCTCATTTGCTATTCACTTTGGAGGATAAACTTCTGAAGCTGTGTATTCTCAAAACATCTTTCCATCAGTAATGCCTTACAATTTCTGACTGTGGACTGCAACTTTTATTTGTTCCTGTTGTGCTCCTACATAAATGTATAGCAGTGGAGTAGAACAATGTGGATGTTGCTGTCTTCCTATTCTTGCTGGAGTGCTGTGTGAGGTTTAGAATTCCCTCTAAGAATTTGGCTTCTTATTCCTTTCTTTGTAGTGAGGATTAGTGTTTTGGAGTTTCACACAGCATGACACCTGTGGCAGAAGTTGGACAGTATATTTCCCTTCTAATCAGTAGAAATTAAACATTGGGGACCTATTGTTGAACATCTACCCAATAGTTTAGCATGTGGATTTACCAGGATAGTTTGGAAATAAAGCAGAATTTGTATGTACCATAAATCACTTCTGCCATACGGGTTCATATTTTGATCTGTAAAACCTGACATGTTTCTGGTTTCTGTTTGCCTGTTTGGCCCTTCTGCTCTCTATACTTAGTATACGAAACCATGAAAGATGATGTTTTATTAGCAGCAGAGACTAATCTCTAGTACTACCTCTGCCTTTTGGGCCATTTTATTTCACATTTGCCTGCTGGTAGTATTGTAGGTGATCTGGTATTTTTTTCAGAAATCTGCGACTTTTGTCTGTGCAGAACACGAACTGTTTTTGTGAGGAGTTTTTTGGTTATGTTCACTGTTCCAGATAGATTTGGGATAAATGTAACACAGCAATAGAAAAGTGACACCACTTCTTCAAAACAGAGCTGCTAATTTATATTGGTAAACAGCAGAGGAGTTTGCTTCTGTGATCTCTGAATTTGAAACTATTACCTTGGGATGTAAAAAGCCTTTATCCTTGCTTTAGCCAAGAATGTAGCCAACAGATAAGTATCTGTCTGTGATCCAGATACTGCTAAAAACAAGTAGGGAATAACATGGAATAAGTGTGGGTTACTTTGTAGAATGACAAATATCTTGTGTTTGAATGAAATACTAAAATAATTTTAAAACTCCAGATTCGTCATGGGTTTGCTTTTATGTGGTATGAATTTATCTTCACGTTGGAGGAAATATAACAATATCAAGAAGCTGGATACTTACCACATTCTATTTATCTCATATAAAGGGAGCAGGAGAGAAGCCATTCCTTCACTTTAAAAAAAAAATAAATTAAATCTTCAGATGATTCTTTCCAGGAACAGATTGAGTAAACTACTTACCTTCTGTGTTTACCAATAGAAAATGCTTTGAAAATAGATGTGTTCATTTTCTTGCAGTGTTTCAATGGGTTCTTAAGAAATTTCCCTGTTTTCTTTGCCTAGTACAAATCTAGGATTATTTGTAAGAAATAAAGTAGTGCCAGAAGTTTATGTTGTGTTGTATTCCTCTTCAGTATAACTTCTGTAACGTTGCTTTGCTTGGCTCAGAGACCCTTCAATCCTGGATAGCCTGGATCTGACAGAGGAAGAGAGGCGTGTATTGATCGACAATATTAACAGACGTCTGACACCACAGGCAGTCAAAATCCGAGCTGGTGAGTTCTTCCCACATGCTCCTTGAACCTATCTTGGTGCTTAGGTTGAGATAGTGTACCTTGTTGCAAACTATAAACTCAGTTAAAACTTGTGGTTCATAATGCTGATGTTTGAATGGAGCTGTTCAGAATTACAGGTGTTAAGACACCTTAATCAAGGATTGCTTTCAAATTGTCTCTGTGGGTTCTATCCCAAAGTGCAAGGTGGTTTGGCTTTTATTTTTCCTCCCAAAGGCAGATTCCTTGGAACATGGACTGGTTGTCACGATAGATAATGCAGTCTGTCATATTGCATTGGCACACAATGAAACTAAATTACTGCGTCTGCAATATTCTTTTTAATTATTCAGCGTTTTAAATTCATTGATTCCCTGACAGGATGATTGAACTTTGTCAGCACAGCTAAAGCATGTGCCTTAGTCACTAGTTCATAAACATGTGAAAATAGTCTTTCTAACAGGTTGATTGCAAACCATTCAGTAGAATATACCAGCGCAATCCTAGCATATTTCTAATGTATGAGCTAGTTTGTCTCTTACAAATTTAGTGTGGGCAGAAAAAGCATGACTGCATGACTTCAGGGGACATACTTCAAAACTGTAAATCTGGCTCTACAGAACAGCCTAAGGGCACGCTTGCCATTAAACAGATAGTGTAACAGAATCACATTTTTAACTAGATTGAGAAATTGCCTCTGTCCTTGCAAGTGCATACTGAAGAGCATTAACACTTGCTGTTTACTGTGGAGAGAAGAGATAAGCCTTTTCCACATGACACTGAAGTCAAGAAGAGTACAAAAAGTAAAGTAATGTAAAATTCCTCTACCTATTGCTTTAGACTGCCAGGAGTTAACACAGGCTTCAAAAATTTGATTTGATTGCCATGAAGAGTGCATCTACTAACATGAATAGCACTACATCACTTTTTAAAAAAAAGTTGCTTGATGAGCTTGTCTTCTTACTTCATGCTGCCTATTTTGTTCTTATGGTCTAAGTCATTAATTTCGTCCTCAGTGCAAGTGTAGAATCTTGCCATTGGCTTCTGTTCTCATCCTGAGGCTGACTGGGATGTTTGTCTGTGAATTTGTTCCTGATAGCTCAGAATTAGCAGGTTTTTGTGAGTCACCTGGAAGTGAAACCAACTTCTTTGTGTAGCTTAGTCTTATGCCATTGCTATGCAGGTAAAGAAATCTTTGTCTTTACACTTGTCAGAGTATTACAGATATCACCAGCATTAGTTTATGCCCTGATTTCCAAACACCTACAGAAGGCTATAGCTAACTATAATTCTAACCATATGTTAACCTTATAAAAGTGTATGCTAATGCTCCTCAAGCGATTTCTCTGTGCCTCTGTTGTAATTGCTGATGGAATTCCATAACCGTGTGGATGTATTCCTTTTCAAGTTTCACTTTTCCTGATCTTGCATTTATTGCTTTTATATCTTCATCTCTCCATGTGAAGTACATAATTATTGGTGTTGTACTTATCGGATGAGAAGTAGTGATTATGAGTGTATAATTTTGTGTCCCAGCTTTTCAAAGCACAATGTAAAATGTTGCATTGTCTGAAGAATTTATAAAGCTCTTACCTCAATGTACAAGTCAAGCAAATGTAATACCTTCCTCAGATTTGGGAGCTACTGAGGCTCTCACTGTGGGTAAGCATTGGTTGCTAAAAAGATTTATTAAAGATTAAGTTACAAAGCTTTAAATATTTTGCAGCTCTTGGTAACAGTAAAATTTTATTATTTCTCTGTCATAGATATTGAGGTGGCCTGTTATGGTTATGAAGGCATAGATGCAGTAAAAGAAGCTTTGAGAGCAGGCTTGAACTGTTCCACGGAGAACATGCCCATCAAAGTGAGTGTCAGTCTTAATAATGGAATCAAAAGCAAAGTTTTCTGATGCCCTCAGGGACCAGTAGTATGCAACTGCTCTGCCCCATCAAGCCAGCTCTTCTCTAGCAGGGCTGTAAGACACTTCTTTCAGCTCTGTGCTGGCAGTCCTTCCTGTGGTTGTGCAGTGCCTTTCAAAGTTTGGGAAGCTGTATTTATTCTGTTCAGTTTATTCAAGTCTAGTATTGGCACAGAACATACCCACTGTTCCTTTATGCAGTCTTAACTAGGGAACAATAACTTTTATTTTCAGGTATAAGATTGTGTAAGAAAAGGAAACTTTGTTCCACTTGTGTTTTGAGTGTTGGTAGAACGACTGCTTACCCAGGCCTAGTTTTTCTTCCCCAACAGTTTTTGGATGTTCAGTTAACTACTGAATAAGTGTTTTTAAAAAAACTTGGAAGTACTCTCTCCTTTGAAAATTACTTTTTATAACGATTATTAAGATATAAAGACTATTTTTATAATAGTCTCCTGTAACAAATGAAATAGTTTACTTATTCAGTCATCATAAAAAAAGGAAAACATAGGGGTTTTAATGCTTTTAATTGTTTCATCTTAACTCGGCATAATATCTTTTCCTTTGTTACTGAGTTTGCTTTTTTCTCCAATCTTTACAATGTGATAGATTAATCTGATAGCCCCTCCTCGTTATGTGATGACTACTACAACTCTGGAGAGAACTGAAGGACTGTCTGTTCTGAATCAAGCGATGGCTGTAATTAAAGAAAAAATTGAGGAGAAGAGAGGAGTCTTTAACGTGCAGATGGAGGTAAGAACAAATTACATTCTAAAATACAAATTTTTCCCTTGCAATATTTCTAAAATAGAGCAAGTAGTGCTACAAGAAATCTTAGCAAAAAGTTACTGAAAAAACAGAGAAATGTGTTCCTGAAATAAACAAATGGCCAGAAAATCTAATTTTCCTGGGGTTTATTGTGTGACTTCAGGACGTATTTTCTCTCTTGCTCTTTTATGTAGAATCAGAGTCTACAAATCATGTGACATTTCTTTATGACAGTTTGCCGTGTGTTCTGGTTTGGTTTTTTTCAGCCTAAGGTGGTCACTGACACAGATGAGACTGAGCTTGCGAGGCAATTGGAAAGACTGGAGAGGGAAAATGCTGAAGTGGATGGGGATGATGACGCCGAGGAAATGGAAGCCAAAACAGAAGACTGAATGTTCTGAATGTTCTGGGATACTTAGAAGAGAGATCATATGAAAAATTAAAAACCCCGTTGCAAACACTCTGGACTAAATGATTCCAGTATTGAAAACTTCAAATACTTGAAGTGTTTTCCTGTTTTAAAAAGACCAAAATGTAAAATGCTCTTCTAAATAACATTTGGTGCAGCAACTTAACACAAATTGAGCCCTTTGAAAGGAAGACACATCTGGCCAGACGGAGTTTGCAGCCCCACACTTAACACTTTCATACATAACAATCCTTAATTGGTGATTACGGCTCAGTACATCTGTTCATGATCTTTCTTGGGAGCAGCAAAACCAAGCAAGTGGAACAGTTCTCTACAGAATGTATTTGAGCAAATGTTTAATAAATTTCTGGCCTATGTAACTCTGAGGTTTTGGGTTTTTTCCTCCTCTTCTGTCACATGGCCTAGAGTGGTGTGAATATAAAACCTGGAACAGTATGATCAATGGGTCACTCCTCTTTAACATTGAAAGGGCTTTCTTTTGTTTCCTTTAAATCAAGCTGAGAATGAGTGGAACAAAATGTTTTACATTAGTGTTTTACTTGCAAGTTTGTTGATGCAGACTTGTTTAAATTAGTATTTCCTTTGTTTATCGTCTGCATTTAGGGACTGAGAACTTGAAAACGTTGAGAATAGCTTGTTTCCATTCCAATAAACATAGCTGATAAATGAAAAACTACATATAGTTGCACTTTGATAGGTGAATATAGCAGGAGCTTTAATGAACTTACCTACTCTACATCCCATTTACACTGGACTGAGATACTCACTCTAGAAAAATATTTTACCTTCTCTGAAGTATAGAAACAAGATGTGCTTTCTAAATTGGAGTTAAAAAAAATTTCCTTGTCAGTAGGAATTGAGGGGAAAGAGTTGTGCTTTTTAAGTAACCTTTCTAGCTTGCTAAATTTCTAAATGTGTTGGTATTTTTTTTCATTGTCATGTCCCATACTGCCCATTTTTTTTTCTTAATATTTTGTGATGCTAGAGAGAAAATGCATGAAGAATGAGGCTTTAAGCCTTAACTAGGCATTGTTATTACTGCCATGGTACAAACTATATACTTGCTACGTGGTGTTGCCACAAAAAGGCATTCTAAAAGGGCATACGTATTGCAAAGTATTGCTCTTCCATGCTGGGGTATCAGAAAAGTTCATGTGGACCCAACTGATAGTAAAGCAAAGCCAAAAAAGGTAAATAACTTTGAGTCTTTACAGAATGTTGGAAAATACTTGAATGTGCAAATTCGCAAAACGAAGAAAAATATTTTTTAATTGTTTTCTCAAATTGTCTTTTCAGCAGCTGTGTATGACAGCCTTCCAACTGTACCCATTCACTAAAATAGTGATTTGACTTCTTTTAAGCATAATAGGTGGGTACTTGGAGTAAAGAACAAAGTATTTTAAAACTCTGTCACCATCTGATCTCCATGCCATAATTCTGTAAAGGAAAAAGGACTGACGAGTGAGCCACACATGCTCCAAGGAAGGAAGGAGTGCAGTGAAGGGATTACAGTTAGTATAATCTGTGAGAGCTGTTTTAGTGTGTTAATTGGTGAGCATTGTTTCTGTTAGTCACTTAAAAGTTTGTTAAATTTCTTGAGCTGCCAGAGCATTTCTAATTAGAGCTGGAATGTGTTGGTGGGTAAAAGTCTGAGTCGGTTCTGTGTGCCTGAAAAAATGACCAAGACAGTGAGGTTCAGATGAATGCATTCCAATCAGTTGTCATCCTGGCAGCAAAAATCAGGCTTTCTCAGGTGTAGACAATGAAACAACTGTTTCCAAATACTTCCACCTTTCTACATTTAGTTTTTAAATTGCTGTTATGTCAGAATACTATTGAATGCTTGTTGTCTTTCACTTCTATCTAGAAATGTTTCACGCTTTATTTTGATGTGGTTTGTTTTCATTGTATTTCATCCCTAATCCACTAAAGGAACTAATTTAAGGGGAGTGCTGCACTGGAGGGCAAAGTCCTAAGAAGCTGCTTTGAAAACTGTGGTGTCTGTAAGGCCCCAGTGCCGTGTGTGCCATGATGATGCACGCTGGGCATGGCAGAGCATGGGACAGGGTTTGGGCAGGTTCCCTGAATCACCTGTGTGAGGCTTGAGGGACCAGGCAGGAAGTACCAGCAGGCTCTGCCAGCTAAAACAGCACAGCCTGCACTCAGAACTATGGAGGCTGCTCCTCCCTCCCCTGTATCCCTGAGCAGCATCCTGTGGTCTTGGAGGCGGCTCTTTCTGGCCATCCCATTCCAAATTCTAAGGCATATAAAGTATGCCTTAGGGAGTCACTTCGAAGGCAAGAAATGTCAGGCACTCAACTATTCTTTTTTTGTTATAATACTACACTGACGTGGAAAGCACTCTAAAATGGATCTGAGGAAATGGGTACTCTTCAGTGAGTTTTAAGGCCCACAAAAGATTTGATGTAGAGCTCCCTAAGTTTATACAGATCAAAGCATGTCCTTTTCCAGGGGAAGAGTTCAATGCCAGAACTTGCATTCCCAGCCCATGCGTGAGTACGACAGCCCAGATCTACTGACTCATTTTATACTACCTGACCCTGAAAGATCTGTGTTTACTCAGCCTCAGGGAGCAATACAGAGGCAGTTTTTCAGCCTTGATTAACTACAGAATGAGACAGGGAGGAAGGGGTGTGTGTAAGATAAATATCCGAAGTATTGAAGAAATACTTTTGAGCCCAGGTATTGAAGGAAGAGAAGGCTCTGTATAAGAAGTAGTTGATACAAAACCTGTTATTTGATGACCAGCTGAAGCAAGGTTTGCTTCACCTTTCACCAGCAGTTTGACAATAGTATTCTTTGTTGCTAATGTTAATTTTGCCAAGATCTGTCGGCAGAGTTGTGGGTGGTCTGCATGCTGGAGAAAAGGAGCTTGTCAGATCTTCAGTGAGGACTGCTTATGTAGCAATTGTGAGATCACTGTCGGAGCGAGAGCCCCCTGCAAGCTTCTACCTGTCCTCCCTAGCATGAAATAGCACCTTGAGTAAATTGCCTGCAGTAACAAGCTGAACAATGTGAAGTCAAACCTCAAATACCAAACGGTGGAACACTGTATTGCTGAAGCTGGTTATATAAAGAGTGCATGTCCAGGAAATGCATGCAGCAGTAATGTCTCTCATGAACCTGGACTCAATGTTTCTTTTTTTTCCCCCTCCAATGTAATTCTGATGTACAAAACATGGTGAGCTGTATTTTTTTTTTCCTGCTGACTTTATCAGGGTATTTTTCCCAAGATTCTGCTCTCAATACAGCTTTTATCTACAAATATATATATATATATACACACAGAGATGGAGATTATTTTTTCAATTAACAACAAAAAAAATAGTTCATTTCTGCTTTATTTTAAGGCTAAAATTATATTTTAAAAAATTGCAAAAACTTCCATTTGTAACTTTTAAAGTATTACATACCAGCAGGAAAAAGTATTTTTCCAAGTGTTTTGTTCCTGTACTTAGTTTAGGTGGACTGAAGAACAAACATACTGGGATATAACTTACTGAGCCTGTTGCCTCGTAGCTGCCTGCCTTCTCCCAAGAGGCAAAAGGTGTACAGTAGGAGCTACATAGGTAACTTCTGCTTTTGAAATCTCAGCCAGCATGTTTTCTCTTTATACAGAATCAATTTTTCTAACTTCCAGCAGTGTTTAGTCACCCACTGTATTCTCATGGCCTCTGCAAGACTCTTTTCTGGATTGTCTCCAGTACAATGTTGGTTTCAATTCTTCTTGCTATTCCTAGCTAGAAGTTATAAAAATGTATAAAGATAAAGACGTTATTTGTTTGTTCCTTTTCCTTGGTGCATGAAAGTGTGCCCCTTGATATTAGAGTTAGTCTTACTGACCTCTGGACTCTACATAGCAACGAGTGTTTTTATTTGCTATACCCTATCTTGTATTTCTTATCACAGCCCATAGCTCTGCCCACATATATCGCCTTAATTTTAGCGAGAGTCATGGAATGCTGACAGTACAACAAAGGCTATTATTTCTGAACAGCAGCACTCTGAGCTATTAATACTAGTTTGCTTCATCAGGAGAAGATTTGAAAAATCTATTAAATAGATTTGCCTTGGTGTCAAAAATACAATAAACATCTAGGATTGTATTTAGGCATAAAAGGCACTCTGTTTAAAGGCATTCAGGAGGTACAAGAGGTCAGCGCAGTGTTCAAGGATCAGGCTGCTTTACTAAAAGCCTGCTTATGTAGAGATTTAGGATATTAGGTTGCAAATCTTGGTTTATATACCAAGGGGTCACTGAAAGTAGAGTGGACTTTTAGGTGCTTTGGAGCTTCTTTGGGAAAATAATTTTTTAGCAAAAGAAGTTATTGTAAGATTTGTAAGGCTCCTTGAAATCATAATATCTTATATGTTTCACTTACAGATCTGTAGAATTCCTGAGAGATGGGTTTGTTAGATGAGGAATTTTAAGTAGTAGTTGTTTAGTCTGAAGTTTTGAGGAATGTGGTTTTAAAATTCTGCTTTCCCCTTCCATGCAATACCTGATTTGTCATTTTCTAGCTGCTTATATTGGCCAGCTCGCGCGGTGGTGGTTTCTTGGTCTGCTAAATTCTGTGAAATTCTTTGAAGATCCTTTTTAGACATCCAGTTGTTTTACTTCCCCGAAGGCAGGTAATATATCAGAGCCAGTTCGCTATTTAACTAACATCTCACGGGTAGAGAGGGAGGAAAAAAACCGGGAGAGGGAGGGTGCGTCACACTGGAGGAGGGGGAGCAAAGAAAAGTGAGCTTTCTTGAACAAATCATGTGCAGAGGGACAGGCTGCCAGGGCGCAGGCAATTCCCGGCGGGGGCCGTGCTCTGCTCCCTGCTGGCCACGATGGAGGAAGAAGCTGGAGTGCTGAAGGAGGGCTTCCTCGTCAAAAGGGTGAGTGCTCTGGCTCCCTCCCCTCCGTGCGGCTCTGCTCCAGCGTGACAGCGGCTCCGAGCAGGGACGGGGCGAGCCGGGGCTCCGGGCAAGGGAGGCTGCGGGTGCTGGGGCGGAGAGGCTCTGCCCGCTCCTGCTGGGAAAGGAGCTCCTCCAGGTTAGGTTCGTGCAATGCCTGCCAGGGGAGCTGCATGAACTGCAGCTGCTCGCCGCCCGCCGCACGCTCCCCTGCTGGCACTCTGTAGAGGAAGGTGAAGCAGCCGTCAGGGTTGCTCGGGTGTTGGGAAGCCAACATGTCTGCACCTCGCACAGCTCCGCAGGGAGAGCACCCACGGCAGCGCCGCGGCCACCACGGGAGGATGGAGGGACGGGAGAAGTTTTGACACGGTTAAGATAGCTTGTGCCCTCTTCAGTGACATGTCTGTGAAGGGTTTCTCATTTCATATGAGAGAATGGAAAACAGATTATTCTTTTTGGAGGGGGTCAGAGCAATGCAAACTTAAAAATGCCTTTGAAATAACTTCTTTTTTTCCAAACTCAAGCAATGCTGTTAGGAATTTTTAGCCAAAATGTGGTGAAAAGAGCTGAAAGATTTCAACTTTCCCAATACTTCTCCCTGTAGGACCAAGTGAATAATTGCTGGAACACAAGGAGGCAATTTCGCAAGGGGCATAAACTGCTTTTAGTACCAAGGCCCTGTCTCAATGATTAATATGGTCCTTGATTTCATAGAAAAAAATGTGATTGAGAGGTTTGTTCAAAGCACTGCCACACCTAGGGAAATGCTTTTCTACAGTACGTGGCAATGTTTCTGGTGCTAACATGAAGGTAATCCTGATCAGGAGTTTTCCTGGCAGGGCTCCCGGCCAGTTGGCCAGCCAGACACTGGCCAGATGAAGTTCTGTGTGGAAAAGGGACTATTCTCCATCCTGCCTTCTGCAGCAGGGGCACAGCAGTCCCAGCTCCCAGTCTTCTCTCTGGTCTACACCTGTACTTTTTGGCTCTTAAGTGACTACCGAATTCAAATGGGAAGCCAAGGCACCAAGAGTGTGAGAGGAATAGGTTATTGGCAGCACACGGAGCTGTGACTGCCACAGTGTGGACAACACCACCCAAATACACAGCTTGATAGGAAGGAGACCACAAAGAGGATGACTAAAGGAAACTGAGGGACAAGGGAACGAGGGATCCACACAGAAAAAAGGAGAAAAGGATGGAATCAGGTAAAGAAAACAGAGCTTTCTTAAGAAGAGAATAGAAGCAAGGAGATTATGTAAATGCATTATAAATGGCAGAATTATGTACTGTTATGCATTATAAATATAAAATGAATGTGTGAAATTCAGGTAAAGATAAATAAAAAAAGATAAGGCAACCTCCTGAGAAAAGAGAACATTTTCCAGAAGGAAGAATAGAGTCATAGCAAAGAACATACAGGAAAAATGGCCAAGTAACTTTACAATGGGTGAAAAAACCACTGAGGAACGCAAAGGCAAGGAGAGAACAAACCTAAGACAGATAAATTGTATTTAGTATAGACTAGAAGACATTGGATCTATAGTGCCCTGGATTTTAGAGACACCTCCACACATTACTCCACCTTTACTTGGAGATTGCTGGGTTTCCCCTTTATTTACAGAGAACTAATGAGCTTTGATTCATGCCACAACTGGGCCTTACATGTTTCTTTCTTCTAGCCGTACCCACCCTATCCCAGTGTCAGAGCTTCCTTTACACCCTGCTTTGCCTGCTGGCAGTAACACTCCATCCCCTGTAGAAACACAAGTCAGCTTCTAGCACAGCAAAGCTGGACCAGACACCATCAGACAGGACTGAGCCTGTCAGTGCCAGCCCTCACTGGCTTTGCTGTCCTTTAACCAGACTAAAGAGAGCTGGGGGCTGTTTACAGAGGAAAAATAGGAGGATTTGTCTGTATTATATAATCCATGAGGCATTCAACAGCAGCCTTTATTCAGTCTTTTTTCATTAAAAAGCATATTTCCTTTACAGGAAACAGGAGTACGGGGAATGTTTTAGACCAGGAGATTGGAGGCAGGTGGGATTGAAATGAACTTCTCATTAGCAGTAAGTGGGGGATGTAAGGAAAAGCCAATTCACCCAGCAAAGCGCTTGCAAAACCACTTGGCACCTAGAGCCACAGCAAAATAAAAGAGAAAAAGACACCACCCAGGGTCACCAGAGACGAGGAGCTGGTTGCCAAGAGCCCTCACACATTTTGAATTTGGCCCTGTTGCTGCCTGTGCTGTCAGCAGACAGGTGTGCACCTACATCAGCTTTTTGAGATAAATCATGTGAGCTTTTACAAAAAACGATTCTTACTAGCAAAGAAGTTCTCCTGGCTGAAGAAAGGGCATAGCACTTTTCTATTCTTCTATGATTTTGTAGTGATAGAGCTGTGCTATTTTGTTACTTAAAATGTGTATTTCAGGGAGAACAGGACTCATGATGACTTCTTGTGCTTCTTTTTATGCAAGAAACCAAAAAGAAAATATGGTCATTTCTCACTGCTTGTGTTAGAATCAGCTGTGTGGATTTCTTCCGCTCCAGGGACATGTTGTTCGTAATTGGAAAGTGAGATGGTTCGTTCTGCTTCAGGATAAGCTGCTGTATTACAAAATTGAAGGAGGCAAGAAGGAGCCTTCTCCAAAGGGCAGGATCCTTTTGGATGGCTGCACTATTACTTGTCCATGCCTGGAATATGAGAACAGACCGGTATGACTGCAAAAATGGATCTCTTCTCTATGTCACTCATTTTCTAACTTCTTCCTGTCTTTTCCTCTCCTCCTAGCTTCTTTGATTACTGCAACCATACCACTGGGGTGCTTCCAGAATTAGGCCTAGTCAAAAGCAAGCTGCCACTAGCAGTGTAACCAGGATAAGCACTGAACTCCCTCATTGTGTCTCTGCTCTTCCCTGTGCCCAAATGTGAGTCAGCTATTAACAAAAAAAACAACCCCAAGCACTACTCCTGTACACACAGTGAGGAGAAAAAAAAGTGAATGCATCAGCCCAACAGTGTGCAGAGAGAGGACATGAACAACCCAGTAAAATCTGAGGAGGGTGGGGAAAAAGGGAAATACTATCTGAGGTAGTTGTCTTAAAGCCTGGGAATCCATGGGGTGCTCCCAGGCAGCCAGATCAGACTCCTTTTTCCTTCACCAATGGGATATTGCTGCTGTAGAAAGTTTTCAGCAAGAGGACTCTGGAAGAAAATATGCCTCCTGTGTTTCTCTGCCTGCCCATGGGTAGCAGCATGCAGATTTTCTCTGTGTGGGATATCTGTGTGGTCCGCTCTCTTCTAAGTACCAGGAGCTCCATGCATGTAAACCATGTTTATAACTGAAAACCCAGGGATCTAAGGGGGATAGAAGAGCCAAAAAAAAACCCTCCAAAAAACCCCAAACAACAAACTAACAAAACCAAACAAACAAAACCACCAAAAACAACCCAGATTTGTGCCCACCATCCTTCTGAACAAGAATTGCTCTGAACTGCTTGGGTGGGATGCCCTGTCAGACCTATTTGTGTGACTTGGGTGGGCCAGTGCTAAAAAAAGCAAAATGCAAGAGGAGCAAAATAGCTAAATGATGTTATTGCTTTGTCCTTCTTTCTCCACAGCTGCTCATCAAACTAAAGACAAAAACCAATACAGACTATTTCCTTGAATGTTGCTCCAGGGAGGAACGTGACTCTTGGGCTTTGGACATCACTGGAGCTATTCATGCTGGTCATCCAGTACAGGTACAAGAACTTCACAGAATGAAGAACTCTTTCAAACTGCTAGAAAATATCAGCCTCCAGTAAGTATATATGATTTCTCCTTCTGTTGTTGCTGTAGTTTGCAAAGCACCTGAGTTGATGGATGGGGAGGGTCAGGGGAAGCTCCTTTCTGCACAGATCGGCTCCTCTGTGGCCAGGAACCTCCAAACTGGCTGCCCTGCCTTAGATTTGCACATACTTTAGCCAGGGAATGCACTTTTTCCTGACCGTCATCTTTTGGGACTATGTGGGTTCTGCACGGGGCACCTCACTGCTGGCTTGAATACCTTCCTAATCAGCTGCAAATGTTCTCACTGGGGAGATGTATTACCTCAAAAGATGTAACATCAGGGAAGCACCGGGTGGTGACTTTGTGCCCTGTTGCTGAGTTTTCAAAGCTGATATCTGGAATCCAGACTAGGATTTTTAGGGTGCATCATCTTAAATAAGAGGAAAAAGAGACTGATTAAGAAAGAGAAGAATTACATTAATTTGATTTGTGTTGAACAGGTAAATTGGGCTGACTATAGATCAGTTTGAAGTGCTTTAAATAGAAAGATACCTTGTGAGGCATCTTATTTAGTGCTGCTATTGGGAGAATAAAGTTTTCCTGGAATGTACTTAGGATAGTGCTCCTGGAGGAGTACCTAGAATACTTCCCATCTTTATGTGGGTGATCATGAGGACCTCCCAGGCACTGACAGAAGTATGCAGCTATTTCTGCCTGTCTCTCTCATCTGCTGATGTTGTGCTATGCTCTCCTTTGCAGCAACATAGTGGAGAGAATGTATGACAGCAGTACTGGAATTAAGCTGACCCGCAACTTGGATCAAGGCAACAGATATAAAGAGACCTTCACAGGTACACCTGCTGCGGGCAGAGCCACCTCACATCTGATATGGCACATTGCAGGGACAAGGGAGCTACTGTACTGCCTTCATAGTGGGATGAGCTCTGGCCCAGTGGAACCTGGCAGTGCAGCCAAGCTCTCCAACACCTTTCTGTCTTGCTCTTTGGATGTATGGAGGCACACTTAGAACCCCGTACTTTTGGTCAACTTTACACTTCTCTGACAATCTTTGGGATGGTGCCAAAATGTTTCAGCAAGCAAAAACCTGTGTGGCAGGAGACCTTTCCTGAGAAGAGCACACTGTCTTGGTATGAGAGCTGCCTTCCTTCCTGCAGGTTCTGCCCTGGTGGACTGGCTCATCTCCAACAGCTTTGCTGTGTCACGGTTCGAGGCTGTCACCTTGGCATCCATGCTGATGGATGAGAACTTCATCAGGCCCGTGGGAGTCCGCAGCACTGAGGCCATGCGCTCCAGCGACCCCTCTGAGAAGTTCCTGGACGACTCCACCGCACTGTACATGTTTGTAAGTGATGCAGCTGCCCACAGGGGCACCTCCTCCGGCCCTCCTCACACAATGGATTTGGGGTAGAGGGGCACAGCATGCAACCAAAGGCAAATGTGCAGGCTGAGAAAGTAAATGCAGAAGGAGCAGCTCTAGTCTTTTAGTAGTACTAACACTGGCACTTTTGCTGGAGCCAAATAGCTACATGGATATGGAGGGATCTACAAATTACATAATTAGGCATTAAAAGAGGTGTGTCCCTGGAGTGCAGTGCTATGTCTGCATATACTGGAGGCAGTGCTGTAGTTGGGCTATGGCTCAAGGCCACAGCACTTATACCCAGCATGTACAGATTTACAGCTGTTATTTGTTGCCTGTGAATCTTGGTCCTACAAGGCTGAGCAGCAGAGCTATGGAGTAGAATTTACTCAGGAAATATAAACTAAAAACAGCTAAGGAAAATAAAATGGAAAATAAAATGCAGAATTTTGTATTTAAATGTCTGTTTAGATTAAAAAGAAAAGTGGATCTGTCTTTTCCCTGTTTGCAGGCTGAGAGCAGTAAGAAAAATACCAGTTCCAAAGAAGAAGTACATTTTAACATCTCTGAATTAAGTGGCACAATTGTGAAGCAAGGATTCTTGGTAAAACAGGTAAGTATAGTCTTGGAACCTGCCCTGGGAAACAAGAAAATACAGCTCTTAGGGTTTTGTAGAGAGTAAATGTGACTTATACAATGATGGCTGGACAGATGTGCCCAGCAGGACTAACTTGCCTGTCAGTACTTGAGGTCTTGCAGTTAAGAGTATCCAGTTGTAAAAAAGTGAACTTGCTCAGGCAGGATTAATTGGATATTCTGCACACATTGAGCATATTCTGAAAGCTACCAAACAGCATTAAAAGCAGAAGTACCACACAGACTCCAAATCCTACCAGAGGTGTTAAATTCACTTCCAAGCAGAGCCATCTTTCCTTTGCTTTAACCTATCCCATCCAGGTGGTGTGAACAGTGATGATGTTTTGCTGGCCACAGACAAATTTCAAAGCTGAGTAGCTTGACCTTTGTATGAAGTGGACATTTACCTGTGAGCAATCACTCATGTACACATGGGTGCCTGGGTGGTAGTGAAACACGATTTTTTGGGCATGAGTACCTGTTGGCAATAACTGTTTCCAAGATCTGACCCTTGGTCTGCAAGATGTAGTTTCCAACGTTTGCTATGAACAAGATGAAGGTCAATTTTTCAAAGCATAACACAGCCCCCTGCAAATGGAGCCCTACCTGCACTGCATGGTCTCTTACTCTGATGCCTTGTACACAGAGCCCCAACTTGAGTGTTGTGCAAACTGGGTCACAGGTGCTTCCCAACCCTCCCTCCTCAAGCAGGAATGAGGGATATAACCATTTGTTCCTGTCACTCTACTTTCTTAGCTCTCAGCACAGGGAAGGAAGAGATGAAGGAATTGTCAACGTATGAAGAAGAAAGATAAG
Organism: Oxylabes madagascariensis; assembly: GCA_013400675.1. Classification (NCBI taxonomy): domain Eukaryota; kingdom Metazoa; phylum Chordata; class Aves; order Passeriformes; family Timaliidae; genus Oxylabes; species Oxylabes madagascariensis. The sequence goes on along the minus strand of VYZR01041428.1, from coordinate 17,101 downwards.
CAGAAGGTCATGGGAATTACCAAGATGTTAGGGAATATTTTTCTCTGTTGGGTTCAAACCCTCTTTTTTTTTTTGCTATTTATTTATGTCTCCCCTACACCCAGTAGGAAGATGGTCATTTCAGGAGGAGGTAATTTTAATTCTTCCATTTCGCAGGGGCACAAGAGGAAAAACTGGAAGGTGAGAAAATTTGTTTTGAGAGCTGATCCTGCTTTTTTGCATTACTATGATCCCACCAAGGTACGTTAGTGGGAAGTTACCATCCCCAGAAATCCTTTTAGAGACATAAACATTATAATGAAGATACAATTATGCTGTAAATGTTCCTCTATCCATTTCCAGGAATTAGACTTCTCTGGCCTTACCCTAGGAGGTTGTCCTTGTAGGATTTTGTATCCCTGCATCTTCTGTCCTTTTTCCCAGTGAGATTCCTTTTCCTTAGCTAAGTGGCAGCAGTCTTCTTGGGATTGGTGTTTTGCTGTACCCTCACAGTCTGGGACCATTGTCCTGCAGGGTTTCTTCCTGGGTTGTGATCTTTCTGGGCTGAAATTCCACCATTTGAGGATCATACTGGTACTGGGATTTTTTACATCCTTTTTCCAGCATTGAATAGGGTCTTCTTAATGCCAAAGTATTTATAGGAATTTCTACTACTCAGTTTTAAACTTTCTCATGAAAAGTAGAATTTATGTTCATGAATATAATAGTCAATGTGAGCAACTCAAATACTTAGGGTACCACAAAGCCAAACAGGATTGCAAGAAGAACATGTATAGAAATGCTTTATGTGAGTTTTAAAGAGAATAGAAGCAACATACCAATGAAAAGAGCTTATGGAGCCAGTTCAGTTTTTGTTTCCTGTTCCTTCATGGTTTTTTCTTTCACTGCAACTTATCCTTGTAAGGCTATAAGCTGAAACTTCAAAACCTGAAGGCAAGAAACAGGAGTGCCAGCCAACTAGGGAAAAGAGCCAGATTTTTCCCATATAGTCTCAGTGAAAAGCAGCAAGCTAAATACTTACAGAAATATATACAATTCAGTATGTTGTTACTGATAGAACCATACATTTGAAGTGTGATTGCCTACCCTTGTGCTTTTAACTGATCTACACCATGCCCAGTTACATCAGAGAAACATCTGGGACTGAAAAACTATAGTAATGCATTTAACTACATGTTCTAATTGATTTCTCTTGTGACATAGATGTTTCATGCCTGGAAAAATCGGCATTACATCTCCAATTTCATAAAAGTAATGCATGTGCTCTGGGAAATGATGATATTTTTCAGCTATGCCTTGTTTCTGTTTTCTTTGCAGGAAGATATCAAACCAGTAGGTGGATTTTCTCTTCGTGGCTGTCTTGTCTCGGCTCTGGAGGACAACGGAGTCCCAGCAGGTGAGCACAAGCCTCTAAACTTTCATACATTTATGTCTATGCTGTAGCAATACAGTCTTTGGGTGTGTGTTTGTATATATGCACAAGTGGGCTGACTTTCCATTTCCCTTTGCAAGCAAGGGAAGAGGCATGTTACAAATCCCTGTTCTGCTGGGTTGTCCACACCAAAGGGGACTTTTTTTAGCATTATTTCCACTTATCTTGAATGTTCTCTTTATATGGCCTTTTCTTAGTCATATGACCTCTGGGACAGTCCTAAGACTGATTAATATTCCAGAGTTAACAGAAAAATAGAAAACACTTTCTTTTTGGATGTTGTTTAACTTAAAGTCCTGAAGCTTTCTCTGACGCCATCCATTTCTGTGTCCTCTCAACTTATGCTATTACCTTTTCCTTTCTGTCCCGCTAGAACCCTAATGTAGGGGAGACATAACGACAGCAATAAAAAAACAGCTCTGCTGGAGCATAGGCTTAGCTCAGGCATTTGTCTAGAACCTCAGCCTTACAGATAAATGTTTCTGCTACTAAAGCAGTTTATTTTATGATAGTGAACACAATGTGTAGATATCAAATACAGAACATCTTTCTAAAGAGAAAGTCTGAAAAAGCTTTGGTCTAGGGACAGGGGGACGTAATGAACAATAGAGCTCCTTGCTAAGAGGAACCCAGAGATGGGTAGGAGAAAATCTAATCTACCATGCAAACTGGTAGGGGTTCCTCATTCCAGTGTACAACTCAAGTAATAGTCTCCACCTAAACAGAGACTATTTTAGATATGTTGTAGAGTGCACAGTAGTTCATAAAATCTATGGCAGGAATGTGTATACTATATTTTCATAGAATCACAGAATCACCAAATGGTTTGGGTTGGAAGGGACCCCAAAGATCACCTAGTTCCAACCCCCTTCCACAGACAGGGTCAACTTCCACTTAACCTGTTTGCTCAAAGCCCTATCCAACCTAGCCTTCAACACTTCCAGGGGTTTTGAAGAGGGAAATCAAAGGCACAAAAGCTTTAGATGTCTTATCCATAATAAAAAGATTTGATTCTCTAATTAATGAAATTCAAATTCTTTCCTATGAAGAATCTGCCAGAAAGATTTTCTCGATGCACCCTCCTGATCTGTCGGGTTTTTTTTCTCTGCAGGAGTGAAGGGCAATGTGCAAGGCAACCTTTTCAAAATCATCACCAAAAACGACATTGATTATTACATCCAGGCCAGCTCCAAGGCAGAGCGAGTACAGTGGATTGAGGCAATCAAACCACTGACATGAGTAATGTGGACTCTGTGCCAGATGACAAACCACATTTATGACCAACTTCCCGCTCTCATTCTCTGGGAGTGTTGTTTTTCCCTTGATAGTCTATTTTCATTGTTTGAATCACCATAACACATACAAGTTCCTGGCAGACCATGTAGACCAAATCATGTAGTGCAGAATAATTCCCCCACCTTGAATTTACCATCTAACCAAGAGACCAAAACAGGTGGATACAGACAAATGGGACTTTACAAAGAAACAATGAGATATTCCAAGATGGAAGAAAAGGATCTTTTCTGATCCTTTTCTGAATACAAGTATTCAGTCTATGTCTGACAGATCAGGTTGTGCTTTATCTTAAAGCAGAATTGTCTTGCTCCTTTCCCCTTTATAAAGGGGCTCATACTTAGTAAGTTAAGACTGAAACATCTAAGTCATGAAAGGTGCTGGTGTCTGAGGCTGCCTTTCTTGGTATACCACATGAATCTTGTGCTAAACCACAACCTAGCTGCCAGGATAATATGCATTGCAGAACAAGCAAGGGGTGTGTCTGTCCATCCATCTGCTCTACTATTTAGTTCTCTGTTAGACTGGAAAAGAACCAAGAATCTTACTCTCCACCGTGTAGGTTACTCTTATGCTGGTAACGTCCCACAGCAGAACAGGATCCTGAGTATCAAATCAGACCAGTGGAAGTTCCAGACAATTGCTGGTGCTGAATATATTGGGAGAAATCCTTCAGCCATAAAAGCAAGACTTTTCCTTCTGATTATTACTGTAAGTCCATTTATGTTGGAGCACCATTTGGACAGAGAACTATAGTAGCACTCCTCACTGCTTTTTCTACCTTAAGTCACTATTTTTTCCATTATTTGTCAACTGAACTTGTCTTTGATACCATTAAATATAAAAAAACCACCAAAACCAGTGCATTTGAATATCCTGTGCTTTTTAGAGATGTGATTTTTCTCAGAGGACAGTTTGAGTATATAATACGAAAAAAATGGTTTAATACACTGTAATTTTAGATTTATATATAAACTGAGACACCAGAGGGCAAAAATGGAATGTAGGAAATCATTCAAACACCCAATCAGCCTGCTGATACACTGTTTTCATAAAATTCCTTGTTCTATCTGAGTATCTCTATCTGACAGCCAGATTCTGCAGAGCCTTCAAAAAAAGCAGCATGCTCTGTATCTTCCCTGAAGTCATAGAAGAATTTAAAAACCCTCCATCCACAGATTCATTTCTGTACAGATGTTTTGTTCTCTGAGTTGTGTATTGAAAAGGAGTCTCCTCATCACCAAAGGCAGAATATGATATATGCTTGTTTATTTATTAGAATAGCCATGTATTTAGGATTTTCCTCAAAAGCTACAACAATGAAATAATAGCACAACACTTACAAGCATTCAAATATTTAAGAGAGCTCATAAAGAAATTTGCCAGCAAAGGTGCAGTTTTAATTAGATGCAAGAACAGGAAGGGGCAGAGCACTTTCAGCTACAGACACCATTTCCTAGGGCTGGTCCAGAGAAGACTGTGAAATCCACAGCTGTCAAAACCTTTCAATTCCAGAAAAGCTGCCTGGAAGGAACAGGGTAAGGCAGGTAAGGCATTTATTGCTCTCTGCTGGGAAGCACAGATGGTTTTGCACGGACTGAGCAGAGCTTCCAGAAAAAGCAATTCCCTCCTGATAATGTGAGCCTTGCTGGGGCCTATCAGACTTCCTTATACATTTATGAGAAAATCTCCTGCTTCTCTTTTCTCAGACCCACCACCTGCATAATGCCCAGTTCTACTCACAAGGCTGACAACAGCCACCCACCACAGAGGACTGAGCTTTGCCACCTGGCATGCCTGAGGAAGTAAAGAGCTATAAGGATGTGAGATACTGCATAACATCATAAATCTTGCATTTTGAGAGGCCAGAAGTGTATCTCAGCAAAGGCTTTCAGATTTATCCAGACCAGCCATAGCTCTGCAATTGCTGTGAGCATGTATGGGGGAAAAAAAGTGCGTATCTCAAACACATCAGTGAATTAAAAAGATATAATTCCCACTCTCCAGAATCAGCCAGGGGAAAAAGACAAAACATGTCTGAGACAAGAGAAAGTACATTTTCCTCTGTCCTCTGGTGATATCGTGGTCTGTTTTCAAGCCACTTTGGTAAGCTTGATGTCCCCTGAGATCCGCAAAGCTTTCACTAAGTTCAGAGGCTGAATGCGGTGAGTGAAGTCACAGAGCTGCCGTCCATCAAGCAAGACTCGTATTTGCTGGTGTTCACATAAGAGCTCCATCTGCAGTGGAAAGGGACAGGGAAGGGTGTTAATTATCAATAGCAGGGCTGATTTCAATAGCATGGACTTAGAACTAAATGTTATGGGGATAGCAAAGCACAAAGTCTACCAGTTCTTCTGAAATGCCCCTAATAAATAATCTACCCTCTTCTAAGATGATGCTGCAAAGTTCCAGTGGGTACTCTCACTATGATTAGAGAAAGGGATGCACCTTTCCCATCAGGGCTTGAACTGTTGCTGTCTGTGCCATAGACTAGTTAACCTGGCAATGTCAGTAGCTGGCTGTTTGTGGTCACATACACAGCCTTCCGCTTTTCTCCCCTCCTTTTCTCTACCCTATTCATAGTACCTGAAAAATTACCTTAAACGTGTCGCCTGCTGTAAATGGAAAGTAGGGAATAGTTTTCTCTTCTCTTCCCCATTTCCCAGCAATTCGTGCATTTCGGGTGATGGATTTCTCACTGAAGTTTACTGTAAATAACAGCCCTACATCTTTGTTGGCATCCACTGGATCACAGAGCAGAGTCACTGAAAAGCTGAAAAAAAATCTATTAAATGACTGGAACTTTCAGAAATGTGAGAGGACATGGTGAACATGGCAGATGCTTATAGAGACAGCTGTTGGTTTCATGTCAGACTAAAACACAAGACTTCTACAGGCTTAGAAGCTGGAGAAAGGGATGAGACCCAGCTGGTCTTTGTTTCCTGCCCCAGTGTCCAGTAGAATGCTAGTGATTTCTGATGCTGCTTTCCCTCTGTCTTGACTGAAATCAAACCCTTCAACATGTACTCATTTGTGTCCTAAAAGAGGTTATGGCATACTCTTCACCAGAGAAGCAGCAGAGTTGATAGCTGTAGATGCAAAAAAGTGTAATGATGAGCATAATTGCTGTTATCCAGATAAAAGACAGCAATTAACCTTTATCTCCTGTGCCAAAACTGGTTTTTAAATGGTGTTGATTCCAATCCCCCATATACAACCAAGATTCAGGTTGAGAATTGCACCTCTTCCTGGAGGAGAAATGCCAATTGTGTGTTCCCTCCAGTTCACATTAGACAAGGGCAAGGAGTAGGAAATCTCGTCAGGGCAGTCAGAAAGGTCGAACAGTAAACTCCTCCCTGACCTTTTAATCTTAGTCTGAGTGCAGGAAAATTAAATAGGGCCATAAATTGTTAATCTGTTTGACTTTCTTCCTTCAAAGAGCACATACCTCCAAGAAAGTGTCTGAACTTAGAAGAGAGGTAGGAGCATGTATAACAGGGTGAAGCCCCCAGCAGTCCCTTCACCCACCTCTTGGGTCTGGAGTGTACCACGCCTATGACTGTGAGTTTCATGGTTGGTCTCAGGCCGCCTTTAATTTCACCAACATACTGCTCCACCTGCAGGAAACAGTGAAAATGGCTGCAGTGAGTCATGCTGTGGGTAAACCAGCTTTAACAGCTGCTTTGATCACCTGATATAACTTGGGTTTATTTTTATATGTACAAAAGAATTTGAAAGTATTTCCAGCTCAAGGTACTTCTTGCACTCTAATGACACAATAAATCTGGTAACAGCACTCCAGTTGCTCTGGCTGCAGCTGATGAGAAGCTTTGTGGCAGCATGATGTATGGCGCAGACTCTGCTTGAACCTACTCTGCCCTGCCACCTCAAATTTGCTACCAGATTTTGGTGGGCTAACTTGGTGCCATCAGGCTTTACACGAGGCCAGGCAGCCTCTGATCTCCACTGCAAAAGCAGCGTAGATGCTGCCCTGCCACTGCATGTTGAACACATCCTCACAGGCAATCCCAGTCCTTTGGTGACAGTGACTTTGAAAAGTCACACTTTTTCAGAGGCAAAAAATGACTTCTTGGTGGATCTGCTTTTGTCCTGTTCACAGAGACCTGTAGTTGCAAGCTGCACCCAAAGATCTGAGCTACATTTGCTTTTTCCAAGTGATTCTATAACAGCTTTGATGGTCAGTGGAGGAATTAATACAGGCCATAGCTGACATGGAAATATTAAAGAGAGAGACCTTGGAAACAATTGATAGGGATGTTTTGAGGCTTAATTTTCAGAAATGGCTTTAAAATGTAAATGTCAGAATACTACACTGCAGCATGTAATCACTCCCCATGCAGATTCACTTAGAAAGAAGCTGCTACAAAACACTAAATGTTATTAGCAACTTGCACAACACTGATAATATTTCAAGGCAATGCACAACAGACCCTGTTTGAGATAAAAAGAGCTTTATAGTTCCAGTGTTCCAAGGCAGAAATTCAGACAGTTTTGCTAGAAGACCTGCACAATATATGCACACAAATTCAAGATAAAAAATGTCTTGCCTGTACCTCATTTCCTAATTTTATTACACCAGTTGTATCTTCTGCTAAGATGATCTTATATAATTCATTTTCCCACTTTGATATTCACATCCAGCTACCTTTAGAGCTTCACAGATACATTAATAAACCTCTAATTCCTAACAAGATCAATATTGGAAGAATAATTTTAAAATTTACCTTCAAAAAATGACAGCAGTACTACTGATTGTTAATGATGTAAATTTACTCTTGCAGGAGTGTACATGTGATTCCAGCAAGTATGTTTTGAACTTTATAACAAAAGAAATGCATCAAGCACTTGATGTATCTTACATAAGAAAACTGCTTGTCAAGTAAAGAATCTGACTGTAGGGAGATAATTTAAACTGGATAAAGCAATTAGAAAGAGGGTAATAAGCATTAAAGATCCCAGGATAAATGAAGCTCATGCTGATACAGATCTCATGTCCCACTAAAGCTTCTTCCTTGCCTAGAGACAAGACACAAAATACTACCCCAAATTGAAAGTGCACATGGAGAAATTGTTTGTGCAGAGGTGCAGGCACAGGGTATCAGAACTAAATAGAAAAAATGACGACCACATGGTCACAACAGTTACAGCTCATCCAGCGCGGCTGGAGAAAATTCGGAGGCGCAACTGCCCACACACCATTTTTCTGTGGACACCTAGTTAACCGTACAGGTAAGAAATACTCAGGAAGCTATAGGAAGTAATGGTAGAAACTCCTGCAAGCTTCATGAGGAGTTTATTGGTGGGTCCCGGCATTCGCACATGGGCACAGCTCCCATCCCGTATTTTCCATCCAGGAGCCCTGGGGACTGACTTGGTCACTTACTTTGGCACACCTCTCCTCTGTCATCACCGCTCTCCCTCTTACACTTGCCTCGCCGCTGCAGTCCCCGGAGGAATTTTTGTTTTGTGTGTCAGGACAAAAGCAAACAAAAAGCCCGGAATAAAGGGAGGATGTTGAGGGGGGTCTTATCTCTGGCAAACACTGGCTGGACACCACCCAGCCCAGCAGCTGAGTCACGGCCCTCTGCGCCTCGTCCCTTGTGGGGGAGGCTCGCAAGGAACGCGGTGGGAGGGCAGGGGGGCGCGCCCGATGAGATGTACCTGGAGCTGTGCCTACACTTTTTTGTACAGGTATTAAAAATTCCGGCCGAGTGTGCATAACATACTCCTAACATACTCTGTACTACCTATGCATACTTGTATATGTAATGCATACAAAGCCCACGTCATTTATTTATTGATACTCTCTCCTCTCTCAAATGCGTAACTGCATATATATATATATATATATATATATACACGTGTGCTCTGCTTCCCAGCAGAGAGCAATATAACTACATATACATATTTATATTTATATATACCGTTTACAGCCTTACATATACACCTACATGTAGGTCTGTACACCCTATATATACACCTATATATACTGAATACATTGTCGATGTGTGTTTATAAATATATCTGTGTATATGTACAGAGGTGTANCGCGGGGCGGCGGTGCCGGGGCGGTGCTGTAGAGCCCAGCGCCGCCGGGGCCGCGTCCTGCCCCGCCGGGGAGCGCGGCATCGCCTTCGCGTGTGTCACCCCGTCCCGGGTCACCCCTCGTCCCGGGAAGATGCATTCTTTTGGGAACGAGGAAGCGGACTCTCTGGAGCGTCTCTTCGGGTTCTTCTGTGAGTGCGTACGGCGTGGGCACTGGGAGCTTGCGCAGGCCTGCGTGCCCCAGCTGAGCCAGGGGCACGGGGACGGCCCCGGGAAGGTGGAGGCAATTCTTCAGGCTCTGGTAGCTTGTCCCGTGGGGGTGAGGTAAGTAAGGTTCCGCAGACTTGCATGTGAAACGGGGAGGAGCAGTTAGCTTAGTATTGGCTGTGGGAGACAGGTGGAATCAGGGAAGTAGCACTTCAGTGCTGAGGTGTCTTGTGATGCTGTTGTCTGAACTTTGGTGTCTTATCACTGACCAAGAACGTAGCAGGCTGCCCATCCCACCGGGATAACGAGTTGTGTTCGTTGCGTAGCTGACATGGTGATTGATACAAGCTTAAAACTACTTGGAAGCATTTCAGAACTGGTTTTGTTGGATTTTACTGAACGAAAAGGACCATCTCTTGAAATTACATTTCTTTGACACTGAGCTTTGGTTAACTTAGAAATGAAACCACCAAGATCAGCAGTGTAGTTATTTAAAATCTTACCTTGTTTCCAACTCTTAAAAAACCCTCCTAATTTCTAAGACTGCAATTCAAAAAAGTTCAAATTATGCTGTTGATTTTCTTGTTTCTCTCACACTGTATTTTGGAATGGCATCGGTTTTACTCAGTAATCCCAGTTACTTTTTATCTCTTACTTCTTATTTTTTCAGTTAGGTGTCTATGAAGGGTGATTTTCTAGAGCTTCAGGGAACATTGGTATTCCCCCTTCCTAATCAGATAATCACACTTCTTCACATTAAAGTTTGTGTAACATTTCAGTAAAGGTTCTAGGAAACAATTTACACTGACAGCAGCTTAAGGAGTCTGAGGGCTGTAAAGGCTTTAAAGGGTTAAAGGCTTTAGTTAGTACTGCTGAGGTTTTTAAAGGACAAGAAACTATATTGTGCTTTCTCCTTTTCCTAGTCCCTTTGACAGTACTGAATATGTTCCTAACGGTGTAGGCTTTGGGATGTTGTAGTACTGGAGCACATGAAATGCTGTTGGAAATTAGAAGGATTCTTTGTTTAATTAGTACATTGCTTCATTTTTAATTTGGATATAGAGCTGCATTTGGGCTACTGTGACTTAAAATTTGGTTTCATTTTTTTTTTTTTGGTAGAAATAGGCAGAACAGGAAATAGCAGTGTTGGGCANCCCGATGAGATGTACCTGGAGCTGTGCCTACACTTTTTTGTACAGGTATTAAAAATTCCGGCCGAGTGTGCATAACATACTCCTAACATACTCTGTACTACCTATGCATACTTGTATATGTAATGCATACAAAGCCCACGTCATTTATTTATTGATACTCTCTCCTCTCTCAAATGCGTAACTACATATATATATATACATATATATATATACATATATATATATACACATGTGTGCTCTGCTTCCCAGCAGAGAGCAATATAACTACATATACAAATTTATATTTATATATACCGTTTACAGCCTTACATATACACCTACATGTAGGTCTGTACACCCTATATATACACCTATATATACTGAATACATTGTCGATGTGTGTATATAAATATATCTGTGTATATGTACAGAGGTGTATATGTATATATAAATGTATATATATGTGTGTGTACCAGAGTGAGGAATATGTACAGGATTATACAGCTATACACGGGGTACATATACCCCCACACACATATGTACCCCACAGGTGTACATACACCTCTGTGGGTGTTTGGAGGTGTATTTACGCGCACACACGCACCCACAGCAGGCCGCCAAAGGCCACACCACCCCCTCCGCCGGAGCCGCCCCCCGCTCCCTCACGGACCCCGCGGCCGCGCAGGGGGCGGAGCTTCGGGAAGAAGCCAATCAGAGCCTCGAGAGGCACGACGAGGGGCGGGGCTGGCACGCGAGGCGGGGGGCGGGGTTGGTTGTCGGGGGCGTGGCTTGCGCTGCCCGGGCCCCCGCGGCGGCGTCAGGCGCCCCAAACAAGCATGGCGGTTTATTTACATTCCGCCCCGGCTCGGCCAATGGGCGGGCGCCTTGCCCGCGTGCCGGGCCGGCGGCGCGGTCAGCTGAGGCGGCGCCCAAGATGGCGGCGGCGCGGGGCGGCGGTGCCGGGGCGGTGCTGTATAATCCTNGCTTAAAACTACTTGGAAGCATTTCAGAACTGGTTTTGTTGGATTTTACTGAACGAAAAGGACCATCTCTTGAAATTACATTTCTTTGACACTGAGCTTTGGTTAACTTAGAAATGAAACCACCAAGATCAGCAGTGTAGTTATTTAAAATCTTACCTTGTTTCCAACTCTTAAAAAACCCTCCTAATTTCTAAGACTGCAATTCAAAAAAGTTCAAATTATGCTGTTGATTTTCTTGTTTCTCTCACACTGTATTTTGGAATGGCATCGGTTTTACTCAGTAATCCCAGTTACTTTTTATCTCTTACTTTTTATTTTTTCAGTTAGGTGTCTATGAAGGGTGATTTTCTAGAGCTTCAGGGAACATTGGTATTCCCCCTTCCTAATCAGATAATCACACTTCTTCACATTAAAGTTTGTGTAACATTTCAGTAAAGGTTCTAGGAAACAATTTACACTGACAGCAGCTTAAGGAGTCTGAGGGCTGTAAAGGCTTTAAAGGGTTAAAGGCTTTAGTTAGTACTGCTGAGGTTTTTAAAGGACAAGAAACTATATTGTGCTTTCTCCTTTTCCTAGTCCCTTTGACAGTACTGAATATGTTCCTAACGGTGTAGGCTTTGGGATGTTGTAGTACTGGAGCACATGAAATGCTGTTGGAAATTAGAAGGATTCTTTGTTTAATTAGTACATTGCTTCATTTTTAATTTGGATATAGAGCTGCATTTGGGCTACTGTGACTTAAAATTTGGTTTCATTTTTTTTTTTTTGGTAGAAATAGGCAGAACAGGAAATAGCAGTGTTGGGCAAGTGGTCACATTTCAACGAAATCTGCTGAAATGCTCAAAGACAGCTATACAGACTGAACTTTGGAACAGAACCAGATTTCTTTGTTTTGAGGAACTGTGCCAGTAGTATTTGGCCAATCTAAAAGCAGTTATTTGCAGAGCAGAACTCACTGAATTGATGTGCAAGAACACCAATATTCTGGTTTCTCTGCATTTTTTCCCCCTTGTCTCTGGCTACTTACTTGTCTTTGTTTTTGGCTTACTCAAAGAAATACAATGATCTCTGGCAGTGTTTTTGGCTCTTGGAGGTGGAGACAACCTTGTATAATCCAATGTATATGCTTCTTGTTTTTGTAGATGGGGACAGAATTCTAGCCCATGGAGAACTGCATGGCTTTGGCTTCTTGTGCTGGAAAAATGGCTTGCCAGGAATCAGGTACAGAAACATCTTCTTGACTTCCAAATGCATTTTATAGCTCTGACTTCCAAGTGCAGAATGTCTCCCTAGTTGCTTGTTTAAATGTAGGCTTTCCCACCTTTCATGGAATTAAGTTCTGAAGGTATCTGGAGACATGCACTGCTTTTGCATTTAACAGATTTATCAAGAAAGAACTGTGATATTCACACTGAAGAGAAAAAAACAGTTTTTTAAAAAAGATACTAGAAGCTATCATTTTGGCTTTTCACATTCATATAAATGAGTGTATCAACTTCTGCATTTGTGTAGCACCTCTCTTACATTAAAGATGAAATAGCCCAGGCATCAGACAATTCTTTGTAAGCTTTAGATGGTGAGGAATGTGCATACTTCTTTTTAAAAGTCACTTGTCCTTGGCACTACTTAGACTTGCATTTTTTCTTTACATCCTGAGGAATTGATGGTTTTGTGATTCTTGACAAGGTCTCTGTTTCCAAATGTATGGATAAATAAAATCAATTGGTGTGAGAGCAAAACCTGACTGGAATAGCCTTTAATTGAGGATTAGGTTACTTCAGAGAGATATTTCAGTCTGCCTCAGAGTGTTAATGAAATAGCTATGATTATGTTTATATGCTAATGTAAACAAAAATTTTATTGACTAATGTATTTCCTATTCTTATATGGTTTCAGAAAACAGTTCCAATTGTTCTTCAGAGAGAAACCGAATTTTTATTGTTCTTGGAAGAACTACAGAAAGATGTCTCTGAGGAAGTCCTAAAGGTTAGCTACTTCTGTGCCCTATTTCTTCTTGTTCTGCAGCATGCCCAGCCTCATCAGATGGAAGTTAATGCTTCCTGCTAACTGCCTGAGATGTTAATGTGTTATTAATCTTTTAGGTAACTTGAGAGAGAGTGTAATTCAGATCCCTTTGTGCAATGTGCCTGCAAGTGATTTCTCTGGCTAGAGTGGAGGCTGCAGGCTGGCAAGGAACAGGTTTTTCTACATGCTGTTTCTAACACACATCAGTCCTGACTGCAGCTGCTTGCCACAGTCTTCAATCCATAGACACCTGTAATAATCATAAACCTACAACCCGCTGTGAGCCAAAATAAACTATAGTCAGTAAGCACATTTTATAAGTATCTGTATTTTCTTTTTCTTGCTTTGGAGATCTTAATTTTCATCTCCTATGCACCCCTTTTCCCCCTTTCTGGAAGTTTTTGGATACTCTACTATTACTGCTGACGTTGCCTAGGGATTGGTATGACGTCTGTTCTGAGGTCCAGGATCCATTTTCCATTATTAGTTAAAAGATGCAGGCTGATTTATTGGAGAAGTATGTGGAAATATGCAAAGATGGATTTATATCAAAATCAGTGTAGAGCAGAATATCAGGAAAGTTGTTAACTGCAGAACTGTCCTAATTTGATGTTAGTTACAACAGATTCAGATTGGACATGGTGTGTGAAATGTCATAAGATGTTGCTTCTAGTCCTATAGACTCTAACTCCTTAAAGATACTCTTTTTTGTTTTGTCTATTTTTTAAGAGGAAAATGAAAACTTACTATATTCAGGGGCTATTTCAGCTTTCAGTTGTTTAGTATTTCATTAAGTACAGAATTAGCAATTACAGGATGAAAACAAGCAAGGTAAACTTGAATGTTGATTAAAATAAATCTGCTCGAAGTCTGTTAATGAATAATGAAGTCTGTGCGTGTTACCATCTCACCTCCAAGGTCATGAATGATTCCACCATTGTCCACACTGTCCACCAGTGTTGCACAGAAACATGAGATTCAACAATCTCATATCTTTGTCACAATTTCTGTCAGAGGCATGTTGGTAGGTAGAGTTACATTTTGATCCAGCAAATAATATTAAAAAAAAGGATATTGTAGACTTGCTTTCTGTTCTCATTCTTTATGCACACCAACCGCCTCTCCCCTATGTAATCTCTGAGGCGTCTCTTTGACCCAAGGGCAGCACTCACATAATTCCAGGAGTACCAAAAATGCTGAGTGCTGTTCAACTGGCTTGTCCCTCACCTTCTCAACTCTTATTGGGTGGGCTAATTGGGATTTTTTGTTTGTTTTCCCCTTCCCAGTTCTGAAATTGTAGGTTTGCTTCTGATAGGTAGAAAAATTATTGTTATTTAAGAAAAGTCTGTGAGATGGCTTCTGAATCTGTTGACCAGTTTTAATCATATCTGAAAAATTGATGAGGATATAGTTGGTAGATAAATGGTACAAATCTGGAAAAATAGGATGAAAAAAACCCCTACTAATCATTATGCTCTTAGTGACCTACGAAGATACAGTTACATTAGGATATTGCTTAGAGGTAGAATATGGCAGTGCTTCGGCCATCCCATAAGGACTGCTATGGTTCCTTGCTTGTACATGGTCCTTATAGTGTACTTGTGTTTTACAGAATTCTTTGTATTTTGTTACATATTCAGGCATATCCACTCTTGTAGGAAAGATATTGGACAAGGTGGACCATTATTTATGGATTTGTTAGGTAGTATGATGTTTCCAAATCGATTTATCTGCTTGCTTTCAAGTTTCTTCTATTTTTTTAAATAATTCATTTCATATATTAATGGAGTCTAAAAGGCTTACTCTTTTATTATTTCCCTACCAGGAACTGTTTGAAGCATTTGAATGCACACAGAACAAGCATGTCACAGACAGCAAAAGAAGAGATGACTGTTCTCACAAATTCAGTCTGGATGTTGTTTCAGC